>SJYA01003883.1:1077559-1090005 GCA_006410615.1 Neotragus moschatus | reverse complement strand
GAGGTAAGAGCCTAGGGCTTTTTCTGTTCTTTCCTGAATGTGCCTACAGCTCTGGGCAGGCATAAAGCCATATCATGCATTTGGCCTTCTAGATCCCCAGGAATAAATTAGAGCTTTCCAAAGCCCCCCATGGATGTCTCATTCTCCAGCTTTTCATTTTCACCCCTTATTAGCCTGTTGTTTGGCCCAGTTGTTATCCATTACCTCAGGAAGCCACATGTTCAACAACTGCTTCTGATTGTTTCAAGGAAAGGCTGTTTGCCTTGGGTAAGCTCTGTGCTGGGTCAAATAAAGACAGCCTTGTGAGTGCAGTTTTCTAGGGAATGACCAGATAGGTCAAATAATGACAGTTCACTGGGAATGGGATGTTGGAGCCACTTCAGCCCCATTCTGTTTCCTCCCATGGCTGCTAGGTGCTGCTTTTCACCATGATTCCTGAGTGTTGGTTTTTCAGGCTTCTGTGAAGCTCAGGATGGGTGGGACTTGGACAATTTAAAATGCCACAGGGTTCACTGTTTTTACTGAGATTCAGCCATTTTATTAACTAATGCTTCCTGACTTGCTGTAAGCTTTTGGTGAACTTTCAAAGTTCTGAAAAATTGATTTTGATGATTTTTGCTAGTGTTCTTATTGTTTTTACTGAGGAAAGCTTTTTCCAGAGGGCCTTACTCTGCCATTTTCACTGATGCTGTTCCCATTATGGCTTTGTGAACAAGAAAGTGATGGAGTGAAAACTGAACTTGAACTCAGATATTACTCCAGATCTGACAAAGATTGATATACTTAATATACAAATCTATAAGAAAAGTATTGAGTTATAAAAATGAGCAATGGACATGAAAAGATTCATCACAGAAAAAAATATAGATAATAAAGTTTTAAAAAGAAGGCTCAATCTCAAAGAAAGTCACATTCAAACCATGACATACTATTTTCACTATCAAATCAGCAAAGACAGTTATAATTGTCACAGTTCTTAGTATTGGCAAAGGCATAGGGAAGTAAACATTCAAATACTATAAGTCAGGAATATAAATTGGTACAGTCTTTCTGGAATACAATTGGCAGTAATATCAAGTCATTTAAAAATAACATTAATTGACCAAATAATTTCTATGTATCTTTACTGAGAAAATAGTAAACCACTTGGATGAAGATTTATATACAAAGATATTCATTAACAGTGTTATATATAATACTGAAATGCTAAAATCAGCCTAGATGTGCAATAATAGTAGAATAGCTAAATCATTTATAGTATATTATACTTATTAGATTTTTTACAGTCATTAAAATATTATTTTAGAAGAGCTATTTGATTTGAGATTTATATACAGAGATATTCATTAACAGTTGTATATATAATACTGAAATGCTAAAATCAGCCTAGATGTCCAATAATAGTAGAATAGCTGAATCATTTATAGTATATTATACTTATTAGATTTTTTACAGTCATTAAAATACTATTTTAGAAGAGCTATTTGATTTGATGGCATGGAAAATGTATAATATAATGTTAAGTGAAAAAAACAAACTTTAATATACAGTTTGGTCTACATTTTAGAAGAAGAAAAGGAAAATTAAAAAAAAAAAAAAACAGAAAAAAAGTACATCAACTCATTAACAGTGGTGATCTCTGGCTAGGTAGGATGCAAGAGGTTTGATTTTCTTCACAACTTTCCATTCTTTCCAGATTATATACATTATATTACCTTTATAATAGGGATTATGACCAAATGTTATACAAAAGTAATGATCTGACATTAGTATGGAAGATAGATTAGAAGAAGGAGAAAATTAGGGTGGTAGTGAGAATGGAGAGGTTAAAGCAAATCTGAAAGACATTTTAGGAATTCCCTGGTTAGGGCTCTGCAGTCCCACTGCAGGGGGCACAGGTTCAATACCTGATGGGGGAAGTAAGATCCCACATGCTGTGCGATGCCACCAGAAAAATAAATACATAAAAATAAAAGACGTCTTATAAGAAGAAATTCTAGGATGTGAAGACAAATTCTAGCATGGTCAAATTAAGGTAGCAAAGAAAATGCTATTTAATAGAAGAAATAAAATTTAGTTTTAGACACAATTGAGAATGACATTTAAGGGATGTTACCCTGTGGGTAGATGAAAATACAGATGAGGTTTGTTTTCCCAATCTTAATATGTCCTCAGTTCAGTTCAGTGCAGTTGCTCAGTCATGTCCAACTCTTAGCAACCCCATGAATTGCAACACGCCAGGCATCCCTGTCCAACACCAACTCTTGGAGTTTACTCAAATTCATGTCCATTGAGTCGGTGATGCCATCTAACCATCTCAGCCTCTGTCGTCCCCTTCTCCTCCCACCTTCAATCTTTCCCAGCATCAGGGTCTTTTCAAATGAGTCAGTTCTTCACATCAGGTGGCCACAGTATTGGAGTTTCAGCTTCAACATCAGCCCTTCCAATGAATATTCAGGACTGCTTTCCTTTAGGATGGACTTGTTGGATCTCCTTGCAGTCCAAGGGACTCTCAAGAGTCTTATCTTACACCACAGTTCAAAAGCATCAATTCTTCGGTGCTCAGCTTTCTTTATAGTCTCACATCCATACATGACTACTGGAAAAACCATAGCCTTGACTAGACAGACCTTTATTGGCAAAGTAATGTCTCTGATTTTGAATATGCTGTCTAGGTTGGTCATAACTTTTCTCCCAAGGAGTAAGCATCTTTTCATTTCATGGCTGCAATCACCATCTTCAGTGACTTTGGAGCCCCCCAAAATAAAGTCTATCACTGTTTCCATTGCTTCCCCATCTATTTGCCATGAAGTGATGGGACCAGATGCCATGATCTTCGTTTCTTGAATGTGGAGTTTTAAGCCAACTTTNGCAAAGTAATGTCTCTGATTTTGAATATGCTGTCTAGGTTGGTCATAACTTTTCTCCCAAGGAGTAAGCATCTTTTCATTTCATGGCTGCAATCACCATCTTCAGTGACTTTGGAGCCCCCCAAAATAAAGTCTATCACTGTTTCCATTGCTTCCCCATCTATTTGCCATGAAGTGATGGGACCAGATGCCATGATCTTCGTTTCTTGAATGTGGAGTTTTAAGCCAACTTTTTCACTTTTCTCTTTCATTTTCATCAAGAGGCTCTTTAGTTCCTCTTCACTTTCTGCCATAAGGGTGGTACCATCTGCATATCTGAGGTTATTGATATTTCTCCTGGCAATCTTGATTCCAGCTTGTGCTTCATCCAGTCCAGCGTTTCTCATGATGTACTCTGCATATAAGTTAAATAAGCAGGGTGACAATATACAGTCTTGACGTACTCCTTTTCCTGTTTGGAACCAGTCTGTGCTTCCATGTCCAGTTCTAACTGTTGCTTCCTGACTTGGATACAGATTTCTCAAGAGACAGGTCAGGTGAAGAATTTTGAAGAATTTTCTTGAAAAATGTTCCACAGTTTGTTGTAATCCACATAGTCAGAGGCTTTAGCATAGTCAGTAAAGCAGAAGGAGATGTTTTTCTGAAATTCCCTTCCTTTTTCTATGATCCAATGAATAGTGGCAATTTTATCTCTGGTTCCTCTGCCTTTGCTAAATCCAGCTTGAACATCTGGAAGTTCATGGTTCACATACTGTTGNAGTATCATGAATCTCCATCCATAGTTCTTCAGACACTCTATCAGATCTAGTCCCTTGAATCTATTTCTCACTTCCACTATATAACTGTAAGGGATTTGATTTAGGTCATACCTGAATGGTCTAGTGATTTTCCCTACTTTCTTCAATTTAAGTCTGAATTTGGCAATGATCTGAGAAAGTATGTAGTTTTGCAGACTTGTGATAATTTATACTTCTTACTCATTGAAATTAGTCTAGATTAGAGAGGTTGTACTTAACTGTGTTCTATGTTCACGATATTACTATTTCATTTTCCTGGAATTTACCATGTAAAATAACTGATTATCAAATTATATACTGATTTCAACTTGTTTTGCTTTGGAATGGCTCAGAGTTCTCATGTTTCCATTACGATTACTCTCATAGTTGTTGTTATTGCTGAAAACTACTATATTTGAAGAAGAGATGTAATTATTACCCAAGCAACATTTATGTTTTATTTTTCTATGAATTTTAGGCAATGAATATTTTGACTTCAGTGTTGCTTCTGTATGCAAAAGAGGAAGAGGCTTTTTGGCTTCTGGTTGCTGTATGTGAACGAATGTTACCTGATTATTTTAATCGTCGAATCATTGGTAAAAAAAAAAAAGCACACACATGTATACATATACAAACACATTTATTTTCTAAAGAATTTATAGGCCTCTTGTCTATCCAGTTACCTATCAAATGGAAGAACTGATCAATTAAGTTTTTGAAATGTATAAATGTAAGCAATATCAAGATACCACATTCACTGATATCCTCAAGAGAAGAGCTTTTTGCACTCGACATATGTTTGGAAAGATTGCTTAATATATTGCTTTTTAAAAAGAAAGTACCTGGCCTGTTTCTTTATACAATCAAAGTTTTAAGTTTACTATTGTTAAGTTTCTTGAACAAGATTTTAATCAGCTTAAAATCTCCACATTTTTATTAATTGTATAGATATATGAAAACTTGGAAAGAAGGATCAAGTTCTTAGTTTGTTAATTATATAATATTTTCTTCAGTCATCAAATATTTATAGATCTGTGATCCCTTAATTTAAAACCGTAGGTGGTCTTTCCTTTGTACCTTCATAAGTCTTCTGTTTGCTTCCCTTGTGGCTCAACTTGTAAAGAATCTGCCTACAATTCAGGAGACTGGGTTTCAATCCCTGGGGCAGAAAGATACCCTGGAGAATGGAAAGGCTACCCACTCCAGTATTTTGGCCTAGAGAATTCCATGGACTGTTTAGTCCATGGGGTCGCAAAGTCAAACACAACTGAGCAACTTTGACTAAGCCTTTTGTATCATGGCTAGGTCATTGATTATATTACCTTGTGTTATAGTTATTTGTGTATTTATCTTAAGTTCTATTAGAGATTAAACTCTCTGAGGATGAGAACATTTTAATTAATTAGTATATCTCTTATAGCACCTAGTACAGGTTTCTGGACATAATAAAGATTCTATAAGTAACTGTCAAATGAATATAAATTGAGTTTCTCAAGTGCTTCTTTATGCATGATACTGCTATCAGATAAAGAGTTGTGTGAAATATAGAAAAGGCACTGAAGAAGTTCATAATTTAAGGAAGAGAAATGAGATATATCAGCCTACTAATAGTATTGGGAAGGTACTGAAAACAAGTCCTTTTGAAAGGTGTTCATTTTTAAATTTCTTTTTATGTTCTCCAGGTGCCTTGGTGGATCAGGCAGTCTTTGAAGAACTTATCAGAGATCACCTTCCGCAGCTGACTGAACATATGACTGATATGACATTCTTTTCCTCAGTTTCTCTCTCATGGTTCCTCACACTTTTTATTAGTGTGCTACCTATTGAAAGTGCAGTGAATGTAGTGGACTGTTTCTTCTATGATGGAATAAAGGCCATTTTACAACTGGGATTGGCAATACTTGACTATAACTTAGACAAACTGCTGGCATGTAAAGATGATGCTGAAGCCGTGACAGCTTTAAATAGGTAATGTGAGAACCATAACATGTAAATCTGGAGAGCCCCTTAGAGATTATGTTGCTCAAGCCCTTTATTTTATAGGTGAAGAAACTGATCCCTAGAAACATTAAATAATTGGCCCAAAGTGACAAAGCTAGCTAGTTGAATGAAAAAGCTAGTCCTAAAGTCCACTCCTCTGTTTCCAAATAGAATATAACAAAAATCAGTTTGAAGGAAACTGCTAGGTTATATACACATTTACACGAATATTGTTGATTCAATATGCTGAGACTTTCATAGTTCCTGTTTGAGCTATAAAGTGTGTAAGAGTAATATGAGGGGGGAAAGTTGGTTGATAATATTAAATATACACTGGGGGAAATTGTTCTGGTTTTTTAGGTATTTTCAATTGCATAGGCTGAGCTTTATTTTCCTGGTGCCTTTTCTGTGAATTCTATTTTGTATTAAAGCACATATATGGATATGTGTGTGTGTGTATGTATACACTATGTATATGTTAAGTGAATGAATATATGAATATTTGGGTAACTGTTGTAATGATGCATCAGATCCTATTTATATACAGAATAAAGTATAAACACCTCACTCTGGCATTTAAAACTCTCAGTGTTAAGGCTTCAATGTATCTTTTAAATTATTTCTCCTTATATGCCTCTACATGCCCTAAATTCCATCCTAGTAAGTCTGCCTCTGAAGTCTTTTCATCACCATCCCATCCCTCACTCCCATGTCCTCCTGTTTCCCAACCATCTTTAAATTCTACTTCATCAAACTGTCCCTTGTCCTCTCAGTTGAAATTAACCTTTGACTAACTAGGGAGAAATTAGTTGTCATTTTCTCTGCATACTTCTACTAATTCTGTATTACTGTCACTTTTGGATAGGTTCTTCAACAATGTCACTAATAAGGATAGCCCACTGCCTTCAAGTGTGCAGCAGGGTTCAAATGTAAGTGATGAAAAAAGCAGTCATATTAGAGTGGATATTACAGATTTGATTAGAGAATCTAATGAGGTAAGTTTTTCTTATTCCATAAATATAATTAAATAGCATATTTAAAATGATAGATACTATAGCTATATCTCTAGAGCAGTATATTGAGAGTAAGATAATAATACAAGTAAAGATATAGTAATTTAAAATCTGACTTCACTTTAAAAATGAGTTCTGTGAACTGTTCCTCAGTTATATAGCTTCCTCTGCTTCAGTTTGCTTTTCATTAAATGAAATTACTCATATGATTTCACAAATAATGACCACTTTTAAATATTCATCACTATGTTTAAAGGTGAAAAATATTCTCTTCTTAGAGCCTAAGAATTTTACCAATGTTCTTGTATTTAGTCTAGGCCCATAGTAGATGGAATGCTCTCCTGTAAATATATAGAAAAACTGAAATGTGGGAGGTGAAAATTTGCATAATCACTGAACAAGTTGGGAAAATAACTAGAAATAGAACCAAAGCCTCTGAGAATTGAACCTGATGAAATTCAACTGTAAGAGAAGTGTGTATTTATTATGAATGAGTATCCACTGAAATCATATTTCTTACAGAAATATGGTAATATTCGCTATGAAAATATACACAGCATGCGCTGTCGAAACAGGTTGTATGTGATACAGACCCTAGAGGAAACGACAAAGCAGAATGTGGTAAGTATCCACCGAATGGGGGAAACCAATTGGAGTAACATTTTTTTTTTCCTCAACTAATTTTTAAAAATTATCATTTCATGTGAAGAAAATAGAATAGCTATACATTTGAGTCTTGTCACAGCTTAGCTTACTGTAATTTTTTGAGAGGAAATAAGTGATTTTCTTCTGGTTGAAACACATTGGTTTCTCCAACATGTTTTGTATTATTTCACCTTTAATATTGAATGCTATGATGTTGGCATTTAAGCATAACATATTTGTGATGTACTTTATTAAGAACAGCTGACCTACATAATAGTCTAGGTTGCTAATATATTTTATTATCCTTGGATACTCGAGATAAAGTATAAAAGGTATAAAATAATGTTTTAAGTACTTTTTAAAATATTTGGATGACTACATTAAAAGCTGTTAATATTGATTGCTTCTAGTGAGTGGGATTAATCGATTGCTGGTTGAAAGAGGGAGGGTTTTACTTTGTTGAAAGAATTCTTCTGGAGTAGGACATGGCAACCCACTCCAGTATTGTTGCCTGGAAAATTCCATGGACAGAGGAGTCTGGCGGGTTACAGACCATGGGGTCACAAAGAGTCGGACATGGCTTAGCAACTGAATACGCACACACGGATGAGAGGAGCCTGGAGGGCAATAGTCCATGAGATTGCAAGGAGTCAGTCATGCCTTAGCAAATGAACATGCAGACATGCACATGAATCTTATGTACTGTTCGAGCTTGTTCGAGCTTTTATCATGAGAATATATTGTTTTTGTAAACCTTGCTTAAAGATTAAGTCATCAGATATACAAATCTAGGAAAATTAACATTTCTGAATACATACTCATTATGAATAATTCAAACGTACAGAAATGTAAAAAAGTAGAACTTATCTACTCTAGGAGTAATCAACATTTAAAATGATTTGGCATGTAGCCTTCCAGATCTTTTTTCTAAATATCTATAGACATACATGTCTATGTGTGTAAGGAAGGGATGAGAGGAACAATATAGCTTTCTAAATGAGATCATACCATTTAGTTACATGTTCTGTAACTTACTTTTTTCACTCAGAAATATATCACAGTCATTACATATCATTGTATAACTCACTTTTCTTAATGCGCTGAATAGTATACCACAGTATGGATATGCTATACTTGACTTAACTATTCCTTGTTGATACGCATTTAGTATGTATACCCGCCCTTTCATTTTATTTTTTGCTCTTACAAGTAATACCTTATTTAAATCACATGGATTTGAACTGTGCAGATTCACCTACATGTGCATTTTTTTCAATGAACATGTACTTTAGTACTACAGGATCCATGGTTGGTTGAACCTGCAGATGCGGAATCATGGATATGAAGGGCCAACTATAAAGTTATATGCAGATTTTTATGTATTTATTCATTTTTGACTCTGCCAGGTCTTTGTTGCTGTGTGTGAGCTTTTTCTAGTTGTGATGTGAGTGGCTTCTCTTGTGGATCATGGGCTCTAGGGCTTTCAGGTTTTAGTAGTTGTGGCACGTGGGCTGAGAAGTTGCAGTTACTGGGCTCTAGAGCACAGGCTAAGTAGTTGTGGCGTATGGGCCTAGTTGTTCTGAACATGTGGGATCTCCCCGCATCAGGGAACAAACCTGTGTCTCCCACATTGGCAGGTGTATTCCTTACCACTGAGCCACCTGGGAAGCTCTATGTGCAGATTTTTGACTGTGTGGAAGATCAGCACCCTTAACCTCCATGTTGTTCAAGGGTCAACTGTATTTCTAATCTTACACATTTGTAAATATATTTCTATAAGGTGGATTCTTGGAAGTGGCAGCTGGGTCAAAGGGTGTGCCCATTTAAAAACCGACAAGTTCTGCTAAGTTGTCTTCTAAAGGATTTGTATCAAATTATAATCCCACTGACAGTATATAAAAATGCCCTTTTCCCCACATTCCCACTAGTGTTACTTACTAAAAAATGTTAGTGGTGTTAATTCTTTGTGAGTTATATTTGTGGCTAATATTTCCCCCCAATCTTGTTTCTTTAATTTTTTATGATGTATTTCAGGGTGTGTAAGTTTCAAAATTTTATGTAGTCAAATCTCTTTCTTCTTATATATTGTGTGGGTTTCATGTCAAACTTAGCAAGGCCTTCCCATATAAAATTATATAATTTATAAACACAGTTTCTCATACTAGCTTTTAATACTGGCATTGTTTTTTTTTTAAACATTTAGATCTTTAATACACCTAAAATATATATTTTGTTAATAATGTGATACAGGATTCTAATAGTATTTTTTCCAGCTAAAACAGTCAATTTTTTGAATACCATTTATTAAATAATCCATCCTTTCTATACTCTGCCTTTTTCATATGCTAAATACTTATATACATACATGGATTTATTTCTGGAGTTTCTTTTTTTCCCTATAACACCACACTGCTAATCATTGTGGCTTTATAATCCATTTTGAAATCTGGTAGTGTGCTTAGTCAGTCAGTCATGTTTGACTCTTTGTGCCCCCATGGACTGTAGCCCCCCNAACCAGTCTGTTGTTCCATGTCCAGTTCTAACTGTTGCTTCCGGACCTGTATATCAGTTTCTCAAGAGGCAGGTCAGGTGGTCTGATATTCCCATCTCTTTCAGAATTTTCCACAGTTTATTGTGATCCACACGGTCAAAGGCTTTGACATAGTCAATAAAGCAGAAATTGAAGTTTTTCTGGAATTGTCTTACTTTTTCAATGATCCAAGGGATTATATTTACACATATTAACTGGCTGTCCTCTGGTGGCTATCTCTGTGTATGAAGAGACAAAGGTCAAATTACATATCAGAGTAGAATTGAACTATACTCTATGCACAGCTTTTTTAAAGGACAAAATAGGTACATTTACCTTTTGTTATTCCTTAAAGTTTAAAATATTGTATTCTGGCAGAGTGAATTTTCTAAATGGGTTCAAAGAGAATTTCTGTTCCAAAGTGTTAAATTCTAAATTGCTTTTAATCTTTTTAAAGTTGCGTGTTGTATCACAAGACGTGAAGTTGAGCCTTCATGAACTGGATGAACTTTATGTCATCTTTAAGGTACTCTTTTCCTTCTTTAAATGAAAAATAATATTCTTAGTAGAATTTTACCACAACCACCCAACTATTTTAATTATTTTAGTAGACAGGTTTAAAAAATGTTATGAAGTTACTTTTTCTGATTTAATGACTTTTGTCTTTTTTTCCATTTTTTAAATAGAAAGAGTTATTTTTTTCTTATTATTGGTGTTTGAGTTCTCCAGTATTGAAGCACCATGATCCCAGTCTGCCATATTTGGACCAGTATCAGATTGACTGCCAGCAGTTCAGAGTGTTGTATCACTTGTTGAGTCCCTGGGCTCATTCTGCAAATAGAGATTCACTAGCTTTATGGACATTCAGATTGTTGGATGAAAACTCCGACTGCCTTATCAACTTCAAAGAATTCTCCTCTGCAATTGGTAGGATGATGTCCAATAACTTTTCTTTTTAAAGCAGAAAAATAAAGGTACCCCTAGAAATACTTAGTACTGCCTGTCATTGCCAATTAAGTCAGATTTTATGAGCCTGATTTACACTATCTCCAGCTTTAGCAATAACTGGACCATTTTCTTTGTTTGTTACTAAATCTAAATATTTCATCTCATCTTGTCCCAACCCTCCCAGAAAAAACAAGCTGTTAAATATGATTGTTTTAATGGTTAACATGAAGGAAGATAATATCCTGATTTCCCCACCTTCAGGCATATAGATTCTTCAGGAGGATGTTCTACCTCAGTAGAAATGCAACTGCATAGCCTAGAAAAGTGGTAAAGAAATAGTCAACAAACATTTTGTGCCTGTAGATAGTCCCCCAGTTATATCATTCCTTTGCTTTTCCAGACACCCTAACGTGCTTTCTTATCAGGGATTGCCCCTTGAAGAGGAGTTCTCTCCTCTGATGAAGCATTCAAAAGAAAAAGTAAATTTTAGATTGGGGTTGGGGAGAGAGTTCAGTAGGAGAGCATTTTATTTATACCTTTATTTTGCTTATATACTTCAAAGAGAGAATCTGGCCTACTGGGTTTTGGTTAACTGATAGTTTAAGTAACAGAAGGTTTCTGAATCCTGGCTCATATCTGTGTCTTAATTAATCTGTGTTGCTGTAATTAATTGAATGTTCTTTGGCTGTGATTATTTGCAATTTAATTTTATTGAACAGACATAATGTACAATGGAAGTTTTACTGAGAAGCTTAAGCTGCTTTTTAAGCTGCATATTTCTCCAGGTAAGAGTTTAATAGTTGTTAGTGATGTATAGAAGTTTATTCTATACATCAGTTATACTTTTTAACAAGTATAATTACAGATATCATTCCATTTTAATGAATAATCAAATTTTCCATACGGTATAAGGTCGTTGCTTAAATGTGGCCTGTGGATAATATTAGCAATATTTTTGCTAATATATAGTTACACTGAAATCTGTAGAGGAGATTCTGTGCAACAGATAGGTTCATAGGTTTCCTTCCTGTTAGTGGTCAGTCAATTTAATAAGTAGCTTATGTGTAAGAACTGTCTATCATTTGAATATTGGCAAAATGTTGAATTTTTATTGTTGTCATTAGACAGTGGAATTTAACTTTAGACAAACCGCCAAACTTATGAAATACTACAAATTATTCAGAAAAGTAGGCAGCAAGGGATATTAAACATTTGGAGGAGGAAACAAAAATTACCATTTATTGAGCACTTATTATGTTCAGGCATTTATATGTGTTCTTTTATTTAATTCTCATGATATCCTTGAAAGGTGGTATTATCTGTCCAATTTTGATGATATGGAAACTAAGAGAAAGATTAAATTTGCTGAAGACAACATATCTAATAAATTGCTTAGCTGAAATTCAGACTAAAGGTTTGACTCCAAAACGCAGGCTTCTTTCTATTCTACCATACTGTCTTACTGTTACCACATCAGTTCTACTTAAGTGTTTCCCTCTGAGCTCAAGAGGCTGCATTTGCTAGCCTGATCCATAATTGGGAATCTAGTCTTAAACTTTAAAGGAACATTGCAAAAGTACCTTTTAGCTTAAATAGGGTGATTCACCAAAAAAAAAGCACCTCATAATTTGTCTAAAACTACACCTGAGTTCTCTTTTAAAGTCTTCCCAGGATAGCTGGGAAC
>SJYA01003883.1:1059797-1077357 GCA_006410615.1 Neotragus moschatus | reverse complement strand
GCTAACCATTCTTTACCACACCAAAAATCTAAAACTCATGTTTAACCTTCACAAACTCAAATCACAAACACAGTGTTAAAAACCAAAGACAAATCAAATAATAATTTAACCATGAAGGACTTTACATTGTCAAGTCAAATTGTCATTAGATTGTCTAATATTTTAATGGAATGAATATGATTTTCCATAAAAGGATCAAAAATAGAAAAAATACTGTATATCTGTTAGAGCACTCAATTTCATGTTTTCCTTATTATTAATGATGTTTTTAAATGACTGTGGTCACATTTTCAGAGATTCCCAAGTGTAATATTTTTAAATTTCAGTTTTTAATGGCTCTTGGAAAACTGTTAAAAAGCAAGTAATTTGGAGAAATAAGAGAATTCAAAGTGATCAAATACTTCTTGTTAAAATATTTGCTATACAGTATAGTAGTACTACTTCCATACTTCTTCACATATGTCTTTCTTTTACAGGGACCCTTTGTTTAATTCTCTGTCCCCAGATTTAATTGATCCATTATAGGACCTGTTTCTGTGTCTCATTGTTACAAATATGATCTGGGTTATCTATTTTCAGCTTATACCGAAGTGCAGTATAAAGACTCTTCAAAGGGAGATGAACTTTCCAAGGAAGAATTGCTGTACTTCAGTCAACTCCATGGTAAATATCTGTTTTGAATATATCTGTTTTGTTGATTAATCACTTAGAGATCTTTCTGGTTTAAACATTCTTTACCCAGCTACTACTAGTAAAATTTGAGTTAATTATACCTTATACTTCTTTTGTGCTACCATAGCACTTAGCTAAAGCCAAGCCAAGTCGCTCAGTCGTGTCCAACTCTTAGCGACCCCATGGATTGCAGCCTACTAGGCTCCTCTATCCATGGGATTTTCCAGGCAAGAGTACTGGAGTGGGCTATAGCATAGTCCTAAATGCATGATAAATATTCCATAAATATTTGACTGATTAAGTAAACTACATTTTGGATTTTGATTTATGGAATTTCTTGTTTACTGGGGAATTTGAAAGAAAATGCATTTTGTTTCTACTTTTGTAGCAGAAATTTCTAAAATGTATCAGACTTTTTTAATGCCTTGTTAAAATGCAATGAAGACAATAGAATCTTTGATGATAGAAGGTCATAGCTATTATTCAAACAGTGAATACTTATTATAAATCACTGGTGTAGGTGTAGGAGATAGGGATGAGTCTGTCTCTGAGACAAAATTTGGAAGTATTATGGGCTTATTGTTGTGTCTTTTGCTGCTTTTTCATAAATAGAAGTATCTTAGAGAGAAGTTCTTATGTAACCTTGTGTATGGTTACTGTATAATGGTATTTGAACATTAAGTTTGAAGCAACCTTACAAATCATCTAGTCAAGTCCCTAGAGGGCACTGAGGCCTAGAAGGGAGAAGTGACTTGTGTGAGATTTTTCAGGGAGGTTTTACTACAGTTAGGACTAGTAGCTCAGTCTTTTTTTTTTTTTTTTTTTTTAGCTCAGTCTTTTGGCTCTCAATATGTTTTTTTCCTAATAAAAGAAGTAATACTATTCAATTTGAAGAAAATCACAAGGAAGGAAATATCACATACCACCCAGAAATAAATTAATAATTCGTATACTTCTATCTAAGATTTTTTAATATGGATTTTCCCCCCAGTATTCTTTTTAAAGTTCTTGAATACTTTGTCTTCTCATGATAGGAGGTCAGATTAGCTATAATTGGTTTGTTGAATTGAAGAAAATAATGTGTGCTTATAAGTCTATCAAAATACTATTTTACTTTCAAAAGGTATTTTTAAAATATTTTACAAAATGCAGTTGTCCTCTTCTCCTCTAGTTTCCAAGCCTGCAAAGGAGAAGGAAGCAAAGTCAGCAAAAAACAGCCCTGAAAAAGGTATATGATTTAGGAGTATCATTTAGTTTAAGTTATTGTTTTTGTAAATAAGGTTAACTACACAAGGGGGAGGCATGGATTCCTTTTAAAATCTCTTGATTTATCCTTAGAGCTTTTTCAGTTCTTTTGTGTAAGTTGAACAAGTTATTCTTCACTAGATACTTCAGTCTCAGACGTTATAGAAAATGTAATAGTAAATGAGCCATATTTATTTATTATTTTAAAAATATTTAATTGTATAAGTAATAGGTAATTCATATAAAAGAAATTTAAATGGCACAGAAATGCTCATATCCCCACCCAGTCCCACCTGAAGTAGATGTGAAAACATTTTAGCCTATATTCTTTCCAGATCTGCTTCTGCATATAAACAAATATAAATAGACATCTATTTAAAAAAAAAAGAAACACTTCATAAATACCATTTCATAACTTGTTTTTTTATTTTATAGTATATTATTGACATCTTTTCATGTCAGTACATGTGGATCTGACATGTACTGAGTATTGGGGTACAGAGTTTGGTTGTATTGTCATTTATTTCAGTAACTAGCTCAATATTGATGAACACTTAGGTTATTTCCAGTGGTTTTCTATTACAAATAGTGCCTCAGGAAGCATCTGTGTACTTGCCTATTTGTGCATATAGTAAGATATTTTTCTAAGGAAGATACTTAGGAGTAAAGTTGCTGGATCGAGGGGTAAGTACATTTAGAAGTTTTTGGATGCTGCCTAATTGCCCTCCACTTGGACTGTATCAGATTACATACCCACAAACAGTATATACATATGTATTTCCTCTTATATTNTACAAACTGTGCTCCAACAAACATTTTACCTTTAATGATACTTTGGGGCATATTTCTTTAAGATATAAATTCATAGAGGTATGAGAATGCTGGGTCACAAAGAATATGCACATTTAGTATTTTGATAGAGACTGTCAAATTGTTCTACAAAAGTCCATTATTATTTTTATGTTTTTGAGTAACAGCTAAAAAATAATTTTTGAAGATCTGCTTAGACATGACCACTTCACCAGATTGTTCAGTATACCCTAGTTTTCCAAGAGATCTAAATAATTATTAATAAAGTCACATTAACATCATTGTGATTAAACTCTTCAAAGGAATGAATGAATAAGTACTGTTAATTTTTGAAAGAGTCACCATAGACCGCTTTGGTATCTGCATATTAAGAACATCATATAGAAGCTATTTTAAACTTAATGGTATACATGAGAATATCTACATGAAATTTACATCATCAAATCAGGGTGTACTGTTTAATCTAAAAGGCATTCTTCTTCCCCTCACCTTACATCTTCTCTAGTCCCCAACGTTTTCAAAGTAAAAATTTTAGTTTAATGGAAATGGAGAATATTTTGAGAGCCAGTAACTGAAAGAAAAGGTATAGTCAGATCAATTTCTGGAGAAAAAAGTGGAATCTTATATCTCAATGAAATATCTTTCAATAATAATTGTTATTTTGAGGATTTGGGAAAATATAGTGGGCTGTTCGTTATGAAATGATTTTATTCCCCTCATTTAGAAAAAGAAAAAGTCAATATTCAAGCATATCTAAGTCAATGGCAAGATGAACTTCTGAAAAAAGAAGAAAACATTAAAGATTTACCAAGAATGAATCAGGTATTCAGTTCATAAATTCTGGTTTTCTTATGTGTTTCATTAAAATGAATGTGGGTGTTTCCAAATCTAAAATAGCTAACATGCTATTACAAAAATAATCTCTGCATCATCTCCGTAAGTTTCAGATGAGTATAGAAGAGTGGGAGTAAATTTTTAAATGATTTTCTACTTTAAACACTTAAATGCATCTAGAGTTTCAGTATAGTCCTCTGCTGTGACATTTGTACCTATAGAAAAGATATGTGTATAACAAATATTTCAGTGTTTTCTACTTCTAGCTTTATTAGAAATGTTCATTTATTCAGTAGACATTTTTTTAGTGACTACTAGATGCATGCCCAGTACTAGGTAGTAGGAATAAGAAATAACTAAAATAGGTTATACCCTGGTTCCTAATCATCTTGAATCTGCTCAGATAGTACTAACGACTACTGTTAACACAACTTTTTTTTTTTTTTTTGGCCATGCTGTGTAGCATGTGGGATCTTAGTTCCTGGACCAGGGATCAAACCCACACTCTCTGCTGTGGAAGCTCAGAGTCTTAAGCTGTGGACCATCAGGGAATTCCTTATTGACACAATTATAAATCCATCTCTTTCTTGCACACTGTTCCATCATTGTATGTTCTTACATTTTTTAAATAAATTCTTTTGGTACAGCTACTGAGTATTCTCAGAACTTAACCAAAATGAGAAATATGAAATAACTTCATTTTTCTCAGTGGAGTAGGCAATTTGATAGTTAAATAAGTACTTCTTAAAATTAATATATTACTAAAATTTTAATAAACAGTGTTACAGACTAATAAAGAAAAATAAAGCTTAAAGTTTGGTACAATAAATTTTTATAAAGTGTATCTTTTAGGGGGACTTCCCTGACAGTCCTGGGGCTTCCTTGATAGCTCAGTTGGTAAAGAATCCACCTGCAGTGCAGGAGATCCCAGTTCAATTCCTAGGTCAGGAAGATCCGCTGGAGAAGGGATAGGCTACCCACTCCAGTATTCTTGGATTTCCCTTGTGGCTCAACTGGGAAAGACTCTACCTGCAATGCAGGAGACCTGGGTTCAATCCTGGGTTGGGAAGATCCCCTGGAGAAGGGAAAGGCTCCCCTTTTCTGGCCTGGAGAATTCTGTGGACTCTCTAGTCCATGGGATCGCAAAGAGTCAGACATGACTGAGCTACTTTCACTTCCCCTTTCCCTGGCAGTGCAGTAGTTAAGAATCCATGCTTCCACTGCAAGGGGTATAGGTTGGATCCTTTGTTGGGAAACTAAGATCCTGGGTGCCTTACAGTGCAGCCCCCACCCAAAGTATATCTTTTTTATTTGCTTTTTATTTACAGATAAACTTTTCTAGTAGGATGATTGACTTATAGGACTTTTGTGTTGGAAAAAAATTTTTATATTGGCAAGGATCTTCTAGGAATGTCTATGGATTGTCTAGGGACAGTTAGCAAACAATCCAGTTTATTTCTTTACTAGGGCCCCTCCTTAGCCTTTAAAAAGAAACATGTCCACGTGACCTCCTTGTACTGGATTGATTCCAAAACATTCTTCCTTAAATTTGAGTCATCCTAGTCTGTTCATTAAGATTGATTAATGAATGAATTACTTATATGTAGGCAAATATGGGACTTTGCCTAATTAAAAGTATCACCTAACATTGAGGGAATGCTGGCAGATACTGTCCAGGAATTATTGTATATATAAAATATGTACATATATGTTGTTTGGGGGGCTTCCCTGGTGGCTCAGATGGTAAAGAATCTGCTTGCAGTGCAGGAGACCCAAGTTCAATCCCAAGGTCAGGAAGATCCGCTGGAGAAGGGAATGGCAACCCACTCCAGTATTCTTGCCTGGAAAATCGCAGACTGGCGGGCTATAGTCCATGAGGTCACAAAGAGTCAGACATGACTGAGTGACTAACGCTACACACTATATACCCTGTCTCTTATACACATCTTACACAATGCAATCTTACTCAGCCATTAAAAAGAATGCATTTGAATCAGTTCTAATGAGGTGGATGAAACTGGAGCCTATTATACAGAGTGAAGTAAGCCAGAAAAATAAATACCAATACAGTATATTAATNATACATATATATATATATATATATATATATATATATATATACATGTTATTAGGCAACAGATGAGAAAACTTAAGTGGAATTTTCTTTCATAATTCATACCCATTTTTCTAGAACCAAAATTTACTTGGGGATTGATCATCAGTTCTTAGAACTTCCATGGTGAAGGTTATGTGGTGCATATTCTAAATAGAAGACTATTCACTTCTAAGTTCTCTTTATATATTTGCTAAGTCTAATATTAAATGTGATATTTCTAACTTGTGTCTTCTAGTCACAATTTACTCAGTTTTCAAAGACACTATATAACTTATTTCATGGGGACCCTGAAGAAGAGTCGTTATATCAAGCCATTGCTGTTGTAACCAGCCTTTTGCTCAGGATGGAAGAAGTTGGAAGGAAACTCCATAGCCCTACATCAGCAATGAAAGGACTATCTGGTGCAGTCTGTGTTTCTGGAGTACCCAGTGAGGTGCAGGCAGAGAAACCCTTGGAGAAAGAACCCTCCTCGCCCAGGGAAGAACCTCAGTGGTCATTTGCATTTGAACAGATTCTTGCCTCTTTGTTGAATGAACCAGCATTGGTGAAGTTTTTTGAGAAATCCATAGATCTAAAAGCCAAACTAGAAAATGCAAAAACCTCTCAGTTAAGTTCTAGAACCAAGAAGTAAAGCTCTTAACAGGCATTTTACCAAGATTTCTTATAACCGTCAGCTTGATTCCTGGAAATAGGGATCAGGGATTTATCTTGTTACCAGTGTATTGTAAGGTTAAAAAGAAGATATTGTAAGCACAATGATTTATTCCTTTGGGGTAATATCTAATTTTGATATTCTATAATTCAAATATACTTTTTATATTTCGCAAGACATGCAGTATCGGGGGTAGTATGCTAAATGTCACCACCAGAGGGCACCACCATATCACTTTTAGTAAGGAAATAGCTAGTTTGTGCTGCTATTTACATATGAATGAGTGATGATTTTTGAAAATGTGGTGTTATGTTTGAGTATTAGTGATGCTGACATGCCATAACGATAAATCTTACTTTCCAGATTGCCTCAGTCCTATTACAATGCTTGAGAAAATCAGACTCTAAGATCTGTAGCCTTAAGTATCTAGATTACCATATGGGAGCCTCATTTTCAAGTTATCTAACTGAAATAATATTAACTTCTTAAAGTTAATCTCATTCAGTCTTCTAGTATTACATGGTTTTTTTTTAAGTAAATTCTACCTTCTCCCTAACCTGAGCAGTTCAGAAGCTACTGATAACAATTCCAGGTCTGTTACTGGCAAAAATAAAAAACTCAAATACTGCGCTGATATGAGGAAAAACTATATTGGATTTGGATTTGAGCAGTTAAAATGAGCCAATTCAGAAGGGTAAATAAATATACAGTTAACTGTGTATAGGTCTCTCATTGGACTGAGAAGTTACGTGAAATTCCAAGCATTGCTCTTTGTGGTATTTTTCTCAGAGTAGTTTGGTTCTAATTTTAGATTTTGGGTTTTCACCAGTCATATTTTAAGTTATAGTAGATAGATTGAATTATTGTATTAGCCTGACAAGTTCATAAAGTATACAAGCATACCTTGTTTTATTGCACTTTGCTTGATTGTGCTCCACAGATACTACAGTTTTTTGTCTTTTTTTTTGTTTGTTTGGCCACCACATGATTTGTGACTGGTAGTTCCCCACAGCAATTGAACCCGGGCCCTTGGCAGTAAAAGTGCAGAGTCCTAACCACTGGACCACCAGACAATTCCCACAGATACTATATTAAAAATGAAGGCTTGCATTGAGCAAGTCTAATCAGTGCCATTTTCCCAATAGCATTTGCTCACTGTGTCTCTGTCAGGTTTTGGTGATTCTCGCAATATTTGGAACTTTTTCATTATTGTTATGTTTGTCATGGTGATCAGTGATCTTTACTGTTACTGATGCAACTCACTGAAGGGTCATATGATGGCTAGCATTTTTTAGTGGTAAAATAGTTTTAATTAAAGTTTGTTCCGTTTTTAGACATAATGCTATTATTGTACACTTAATAGACTACACTGTAGTGTAAACATAACTCTTGTATGCCCTGGGAAACCAAAAAATTCATGTGATTCACTTTATTGCAATATTTGCTTCTGTCCCAGTGATCTGGAACCAAACCTGCAACATCCAAGGTATGCCTGTACTTGTGCATAAGGATTGTTAAGATAATGTATAGAATTTTGGCATCTATCTAAAAAGCTGTAATTTATCTGATTTAAATGTGTAATTTCTATATACTTTATGCTGCTTATATTTCAGTCATTACAGTGAAAGTTCATTTAGAGATAATGAGCTTTGTTAGCACTTTAAAGAGGAAAAAAAACCCATAGCTGTCTGATATTCTGTGCTGTTTCTGATAAAAGCAGTTTATAAATCAATTGATTTGGAAAACTGAGAAGAAGGTATCCATTGGAACTTCTTTCTTCACAAAATACTTTGGTTTTAAGCCTTTTGACTTCTCAGATTTGAAACCATGAGAAGGCAGACATCCTTTAAGAATGACCCAAGAAGTCTCCCTTTGTGGAAAAGAATTGGTATAATCAGCTTTTGGCAAGAATCCACTGTGAACAAGGCTTAACCCAGAAGGTTTTGTTACCACAAAATGTGTTATTTTCAGAGAGATTCAAGAATTTTCAAGTTGACCCCTTGAAAATTTTTGTAAATTGGACTTGGCCAAACACTTACTAGTAATGTCTTTAAAATGATTTTGTCAGGTTTGTCTTTTCAAGGAAATTACCACTTAAAGAGATAATCGCTAAACATCTGTGCCTTTTCTCAGAAATGATTTGCCTGAAATGTGTCCAAATTTTAGAGTTCAGTTAATAGTTTGTATGTGAACTATCACACAGCTGCTTTTAAGCAATGATTGTTATACTGTAGTAGCTCTATAAGACACAAGGCTCTATGCTTATATTCAAATGCACTGTTGCACATTGTTCAATATTTTGTCAGTCGTATTTACCAAAAGATACTTTCTTAAGAGCATATATTATTGATATTTGATATGATTTTAAAATCAGAATGTTGAAGATTACTTAGTATTGTATTTTAGCCTAGATAGTTAAAGTTGAGTACCTAAAGAGATTTTTGAGTTGCAAAAAGATTATAAATGCAAGTTAAAAAGACAAACATTTATTTTCTGAGTCTGCAGGAGAAATAAACTGAACACATAGTTTTGTAGTCACCACCTTGTTGAACTAATGGGTTTTTCTTACGTAGTTGTGTCACACTGAACCAGTGCATTGTACCTTATACATTAAATCAGGTGTTATAAGGTGGGCTTTACTTGTCTTTATAAAAATAAATGTTATAAATCTATTAAATAAATATGAAAATGGCTTAGAGATCTTACTATTATTTATTATGATGTATTTATATTTAACTCTATCACTTGAGGATTTCCCTCCTATATTAGTTAAGGTTCAGTTGCAGAGAACAGAATTCACTCAAATTAGTTTAGGCAGGAAAAGATTTATTACCAGACATTAAGTGACTTACAGAATTATCAAGAGGACTGACTCTAAATTGAGCATTCAAGAACAACTTTCAAAGCTATATACCACAGCATCAGGTTAGCAAGGGAGTTGCTAATTCTTCTCCGATTAGGAAACTGCCACTTCCTACTCCATGATGAAAAGCCAGCTGTATGGCTCCTGTCCTCAGAACCACACTCCACCTACTACTGTTTACACCAGCGAAATTGATGCCAAGCATCCTGCCTCTCAGCACCCACAAGCCAGTGACTAAGTTGTGGTAGGACAACCAAACAGCTGCAAAACCGTGTTTACCAGCAGAAATGGTGGAAGCATAGCCTCCACCTCCCTTCTGCCAGTTGTCTCACACGTGTGTATCTGACGGCCCTGTAATATGTCCAGAGTCCTGGTTGTGAGGGAATCTGGGAAATGTCCTTAGTTTCTTAGCTCCGGCAGTACAGAAAGGCACACTGAGAGGCTAGAATGGACACTGAGCACTGTGTTTCCTTTCTCTTGCTGGGTAACAAATTATCTCAATACACATCATTTCACCATTGCAATGAGTCAGGACTCCAGGCTCAGCTTAGCTGGGTTCTCTGCTTAGGATCTGACAAGCTGCAAAACCAAGGTTTTTTCCAAGGTGGTTCTCATTATAGAGGCTTAACTGGGGAAGAATCCACTTCCAGCCTAACTCAGACTGTTGACAGGAGTTATTTCCATATGGTTACAGGTCTGGAGGCCCCAACCTCTTGCAGGTGGTTGACTGGAAGTCACCCTCAGCTCCTAGAGGCTTTCCGTAGTTCCCAGAAACTGCTTCTTCAGGCTTCCTGACCTTGCCATGTGGGCTTCACTTAGATGGCCACTTACTTCATCGATACAGCAAGGAGTGTCTCTGAAGCAAGTCTGCTAGCAAGACAGTGTCTTATATAATGTCACATGATCCCACAGTGTGGCATATCCCCTTTGCCATGTTCTGTTGGTTAATTAAAGGTAAGCCACAGGTTCTGTCCACTTTAAAGGGGGGAAGATTACACACGAACATCAGGAAGCAAAGGTTCTAGGGAGTGCACTATGGAGTCTGTTCACCACAAGAATCTATGTTACCCACCTCTTTTCCCACACAGCCATACCCTTCTCATACTTCTGCAGAAGAGCTAATAGCATCAGTGGTATGCTTCTGACTGTCACAACAGAAGTCCTCATAGCAAAAAAATGCACTAATCCTCTCTCCTAAGGGAAAATCCAAGTTTTTAGTCTTAATTCAATCTCCATCCCATCTTACATGTGAACTACAAAAAGTTAACTACCATCAGCTCACCTTATATAAAGTAGAGAAGTAGGGAAAGAAATTTAAGTATATAATTCAGCTCATTCATATCAGACTCTTTGCGACCCCATGGACTGCAGCTCGCCGGGCTTCCCTGTCCATCACCAACTCCTGTAGCTTGCTCAAACTCATGTCCATTGAGTCGGTAATGCCATCCAACCATCTCATGCTCTGTTGTCCCCTTCTCCTCCTGCCTTCAGTCTTTCCCAGTATCAGGGTCTTTTCCAATGAGTCAGTTCTTCACATCAGGTGGCCAAAGTATTGGAATTTCAGCTTCATCATCAGTCCTTCCAATGAACACCCAGGACTGATTTCCTTTAGGATGTACTGGTTGGCTCTCCTTGCAGTCCATGAGACTCTCAAGAGTCTTCTCCAACACCACCCAGGACTGATTTCCTTTAGGATGTACTGGTTGGATCTCCTTGTACTCCATGAGACTCTCAAGAGTCTTCTCCAACACCACAGTTCAAAAGCATCAATTCTTCAGTGCTCAGCATTCTTTATAGTCCAAATTTCACATCCATACATGACTACTGGAAAAACCATAGCTTTGGCTAGACGGACCTTTGTCAGAAAAGTAATGTCTCTGCTTTTTAATATGCTGTCTGGGTTGGTCACAGCTTTTTTTTACAAGGAGCAGGCGCCTTTCATGGCTGCAATCACTATCTGCGGTGATTTTGGAGCCCCCCAAAATAAAGTCTCTTAGTGTTTCCATTTTCCCCCCATCTATTTGCCATGAAGTGATGGGACTGGATGCCATGATCTTAGTTTTCTTAATGTTGAGTTTCAAGGCAGCTTTTTGACTCTCCTCTTTCACCTTCATCAGTAGGCTTTTTAGTTCTTCACTTTCTGCCATAAGGATGGTGTCATCTGTGTATCTGAGGTTACTGATACTTCTCCCGACAATCTTGATTCCAGCTTGTGCTTCATCCAGCCCAGCATTTCTCATGATGTACCTTGGGTGACAATATACAGCCTTGATGTACTCCTTTCCCAATTTGGAACCAGTCTGTTGTCCAATGTCTGGGTCTAACTGTTGCTTCTCGACTTGCATACAGATTTCTCAGGAGGCAGGTCAGGTGATCTGGTATTCCTATCTCTTGAAGAATTTTCCACAGTTTGTTGTGACTCACACCATCAAAGGCTTTGGCATAGTCAGTAAGCAGAAGTAGATGTTTTTCTGGAACTCTCTTGCTTTTTCCATGATCCAGTGGATATTGGCAATTTGATCTCTGGTTCCTCTGCCTTTTCTAAATCCAACTTGAACACCTGAAAGTTCTCAGTTCATGGACTGTTGAAGCCTAGCTTGGAGAGTTTTGAGCATTTGCTAGCATGTGAGATGAGTGCAGTCATGTGGTAGTTTGAACATTCTTTGGCATTGCCTTTCTTTGGGATTGGAATGAAAACTGGCCTTTCCCAGTCCTGTGGCCACTGCTCAGTTTTCCAAATTTGCTGACATATTGAGTGCAGCACTTTCACGGCATCATCTTTTAGGATTTGAAATAGCTCCACTGGAATTCCATCACCTCCACTAGCTTTGTTTATAGTGATGCTTCCTAAATCCCTCTTGACCTTTGCACTCCAGGATGTCTAGCTTAGGTGAGTGATCACACCATCGTGGTTTTCTGGGTCATGAAGATCTTTTTTGTATGGTTCTTCTGAGTATTCTTGCCACTTCTTCTTAATATGTTCTTCTGTTAGGTCCCTACCATTTCTGTCCTTTATTGAGCCCATCTTTGCATGAAATATTCCCTTGGTATCTCTAATTTTCTTGAAGAGATCTCTAATCTTTCCCATTCTATTGTTTTCCTCTAATTCTTTGCGTTGATCACTGAGGAAGGCTTTCTTATCTCTCCTTGCTATTCTTTGGAACTCTGCATTCAAATAGGTATGTCTTTCTTTTCTCCTTTGCCTTTCACTTCTCTACTTTTCTCATCTATTTGTAAGGCCTCCTCAGATAACCATTTTGCCTTTTTGAATTTCTTTTTCTTGGGGATGGTCTTGATCACTGCCTCCTGTATATAATTATGTACCTAAAAAAGAAAAGCAGAAACTATGGATAGGTACAGTAGTCATTCCTACAACACAACCATAGTTATGTTTCATTTTTTTAAAATTATCATACAACAAATTAGCTTTTTTTTTAATGTACCCCCCTACGATTTTTTTTTTTTTGGTGGTGCAGGGTCTTTGTTGCCCACATGGGCTTTTCTCTAGCTGCAAGGGGCAGCAGCTACGCTTTGCCGTGCTGCACAGGCTTCTCATTATGGTGGCTTCTCTTTTGGCGGAGGGCAGGCTCTAGGCACACAGGCTTCAGTAGTTGCGGCTCGTGGACTCAGTAGCTATGGCACATGGGCTTCATTGCTCTGTGGCATGTGGGATCTTCCTGGACCAGAGACTGAACCTATGTCCCCTGCGTTGGCAGGCAGATTCCTATCCCCTGTACCATCAGGGAAGTCCCACTTATATGAATTTTTAACACAGGTATGTGTTCCTGTAACCATCACCACAATTAGAATACAGAACACAATTAGAATTCCATCACCCCCAAAACTCCCTGAAGCAGTCTCATAGTCACATTTTCTCCCCACCCCTAATAACCACTTATCAGGGTTTTCCCCAACATGTTAAAGACCAGATGTTTGCTGTCCCCAAATCCCTGCCCCTGTAGCCATGTGACAAAGAGTTGGTTAATGGCATGCTTCCGCTTGAATTTATCAGTCCATAGCAGAGCCGGAGAGAAAGCAGAGAAGACATTCTGGTGGCATCTTCACATCAGCACTCTGGTTCTGAAGTAGGACTTCAAGTGCTTATGGATGCACAGACTTTATCCCCCTTTTCTGAGGGAGAGGAGCTTCTTAGTGCATCTCTTGCAGGGCCCAAGAATGGGTTCTTGTCTGACCTTGGAGATGAATTAAGACACACATGCTGACAAAGCAAAAGCATTGTTGAGAAGGAGCACCCAGGGAAAGAGCAACAGAGTAAGGGAACCCAGGAGAACTGCTCTACCACATGGCTCACAGTCTCAAAGTTACGGTGATAGGGTTAGTTTCTGAGTTTTCTCTGGCCAGTCATTCTGCCTCAGGGTCCTTGCTGGTGGCGTATCGCTCAACCAAGATGGATTCAAAGGAGAAGGACTCTTGGAAGTTGGTAAGACATATGAACTAGCATCTCCTCTCTCCTTTTGCCCTTTCCTGAAGTCTTCCAGTTGCTGGTGGCTTGTTAGTTCCATGTTCCTTACCAAGATCTCCTGTTGTAAAGTAATTCATGCAAGTGGTTACTGTGGTACCTGGCCAGGGTGGCTGGTTTCAGTCAGCAATTTCCTTAACACATCTGTGAGCCCAACAGATCAATAAAGTCTTTTTCTCCTTTTGCCAGCCAGAATCTGTTTCATTGGCTATCTAAGGTAAGGTTGATACATGTGACCCTGGGAGCCCTGTAGCACCATCTCCCTTGAGGCCAGGCAAACAAATTATCCTGGTAGCTACATTCCTAGGCTTACACTCACTGGCAGAAGGGCATTTAATCCTTAATCTCACAATTTACTGCACCATCCATTTCTGTCATCAAAACTACAGTTTTTCCTCCATCCCCAAAGCGCCAAGCAGTAGATTTCCTATTCTCTAATTCTATTTGTCTTCCTTTGAGAGTAATGTCTTTTCTTTATGGCTACTTTTAAGATCTTGGTGTTGCCAGTGTTCTGCAGTTTCTTATCATTTATCTAGCTTTTAAAAAAGTCATGTTTGACATTGTTAAATTTTGATTATCAACCATCATTCTCCAAGACCTGCATGCTTTTTGCACAAGCCAATCAGGCAAATTAAATGAGGATGTAATAGAAATCACCTCCCATACATACATACATTCTTCAGATATTTGGTGGGCACTCAGCTGTGTGGTTTCCCTGGGGGTGAATTACTGACAGATACAGTGAATCCTACTTGGCCATTTCTACTATAAATAGCCCTTACTACACTGGTCAGGGAGCAAATGTGGTAGGTCTGCCAGTTGTTGAGTATTACTACTTCAAATATTCATTCATAAACTAAGAATCATATGATATATTTGCAGATCTACTGAACCCATTGTAGATGGATTTAGGATAAGATTTTATTTCTAGACTCCCTAAGCCCTGACTCTGACCAATGAATGACCATCGTGTTGTAAACTCTCCCCCCACTCCACCCCCACATTGGTCCTGGATGAATGTGAATTCACAATCAGTGTTCAAAACACTGAAAAGTGTGAGTATTTCTGTTACTGAGTCCAAGCTCACTCTGCTTGCGACACGACAGGCCAATGAATCAGGAGACGAGGTGTTGAGGCAAGGAATAATGACTTTATTTGGAAAGCTGGCAGACTGAGAAGATGGCAGAATAGTGTCTCCAAAAAAAGCATCTTATTGGAGTCTGGATACTAGTTTCTTTTATAGAACAGAGAGGCAGAGGAGGTGAGGAAATAAAGTAAAAAGGCCATTTATCTTGCAAAATAGGAGGGGATGTGTGTTCATCTTTTCTTCGGCCATTCACAGCTTCGCAGGGTCAGTTTTGTCTCCTGTGAGCTGAACAAAGCCACTTTAACATTCAGGCAGAGGGGCAGGGTTCCCTGAGGCAGGCCATTATGTATGATTATAATAACAAAAGCAATGAAAAGCAAAGGTTAAAGTCAAATAAACAGATCCAACATGGAGTCAGAATTAGTTCTTCCCGGTTACATTTCCAATTTCCTAGTGCACGGCTACCCTGGTAAATGACCAAAGGCCCCTCTGGCTAGAAAGAATGAGGAAAGCTAGGCAGAAAATCTACAACACATGCTTATGGTATTGCTGAATCCTTCTTTAAGGGGGACCTGGGTTTCCCTTCCAGGGCCTCTGGGTGTGTGAACTGACTCAGATCTGCAAATAAGTGAAATTGATACTAAGCAGGACCCTGTGGGGCTCCTGGGCACAAAAGTGTTTTTGTGTCCCCTATTTCTTGATTACAGGAAATAGGCTTCATTCAGCCTCCCTGACCTTCCCTGAGATCCAAGGAGCAGGTCCAAACATTTGCTAATTGCGGAAGGAAAAGGATGCAGAGACAAGTCAGTCAAAAGAAACAATAGTGCAGCCTTGGGGCAGAGTCCTGGTTCCCCCTCAGAGGATACACGAAGCACTGTCTTTGAGCTGTTTTGCAGGTACTGAAACCCCCTACCAGGTGGGAGAAGTTAACAGTATGCTGCCCACACACACATAGACCTCAGGCCAGTTGAAACCAGAAGGTTGATGATGTTCTTTCCCACTTACCTCACCACCAACCAGTCAGAGTAATGTCCATGAACTTATGCCCTCTTTTAATCATTACTATAAAACTCCTCACTACCCACTCAAGACACAGTTTTGAGGGTATTAGCCCACTGTGGCCCCTTTTGCCTGGCAAAGAGATAAAGCTATTCTTTTCCACATCATCCAAAACTCTGTCTCTGAGAATTAATTCGGTATTGGGGTACAAAGGCTGGATTTGGCTTCAAGAGGCCATGAATCTCCATCATAATAACTCCAATTAGATCTTTATTCACCAGGTAGAACTGTTTCCGCTATGCAGATCAAGTAGGAATTAGTAGATTGCTCATCTATTTCCATCTGAAGAATAACTAGCCATCACCAAACTTCTCTGCAGGTCAGAACATTCAGATTACTTCTCTAGCTATGTTCCTGTCATGATAACCATGCTCACCCCATCTCTGGTCATTAAGTGCTGCCGCGTGTTCTCTGCTATTCTAAGATCTTATTATNGATTGCTCATCTATTTCCATCTGAAGAATAACTAGCCATCACCAAACTTCTCTGCAGGTCAGAACATTCAGATTACTTCTCTAGCTATGTTCCTGTCATGATAACCATGCTCACCCCATCTCTGGTCATTAAGTGCTGCCGCGTGTTCTCTGCTATTCTAAGATCTTATTATTCTCATTGAAATTAGCAAGTTACCTTCAGTGGTAGCATCTCTCAACTCTGTCTCTGGCCTACTGAAGACTTCCACTGTACCATGTTCCAAGAGTGATAAGGCTCCTCTTGTCCATGTATTTTTCAGTGTCTTGTGGAAGAGAACATCCCCTAGGTCCTATGTGGGGACATGGTTGGGATGTAGGTGAGTGGATCATGTATCGTAAATGTATTCCAATGTTTCGATTTCCTTAAGCCTTTGGAGAACTTCTTTACATTATACCAAGGATATCTGGCATATCAACTTCATTTAATATGGTCTAATTTTCAGCCTTGACTTCAGTCAACCAAGCAAACAGAACCACGTTCAAGTGGGCAAGCTAGTAATTGAATTTACAATCTCTGATAAGTGGCCCAATTAAAATTACATTCCTTCCTACAAGGCATCAGCTCAGTTCAGTCACTCAGTCACGTCCAACTCTTTGAGACCCCATGAATTGCAGCATGCCAGGCCTCCCTGTCCATCACCAACTCCCAGAGTNTTTTTAATGCCTGAGTAATACTCCATTGTGTATATGTACCACAGCTTTCTTATCCATTCATCTGCTGATGGACATCTAGGTTGCTTCCATGTCCTCGCTATTATAAACAGTGCTGTGATGAACATTGGGGTACACGTGTCTCTTTCAATTCTGGTTTCCTTGGTGTGTAAAAATTTCAGTATCTTTTTGCAATTTGAATAGCGTGAGTCCTTAAAATGGCTTCTAGGAAAAAAAAATCCATTTTCCTAACAAACACACTGACTACATTTGGAGTGGTATTAAATATGTTCATTTTACTCAAACGTGAAGGCAGCCTAGATTTGCAGAAATAGTATGAACTGAGGATTTTGTAAGCCCTTGCCAATGGCAACTACCAAAAGTCACCATTCCCAGTAACTCAAGCAAAACTACTGTTCTGCTCCCATATTCACAGGTTCGTACACAGAGCCTCTTGGACAGATTTCCCAAGTTGACCAGGAGATGGAGTTTCCAGGAAAGTTGGACAGGACATAAAAATGGCAATATTTCAGCTACCTCTAGGAGTAAAGCCATGAGCTTCAGCTCCTCCAGTAATTTACCTGAATGGCTTTTATGCCAGATCTCCAAGGGTTTCTT
>SJYA01003883.1:1036318-1059633 GCA_006410615.1 Neotragus moschatus | reverse complement strand
GTTTCTTCTAGAAATTTCTGGGGCTTGTGTCTGCATTTTGAAAGGCAGACTATTATTATACTGAAGTTTCCTTCATGGTGCTTATTAAAATACAACTCTATATAAATTTTTTACAATTTTCAGAATGATTTCATTATATAATCACCCACCTAAACCTCATTTCCAACAAACCCAAAGAAGTTGATAGGCTAAGGACTGGCCCTCCTTTTCAGTTCAGTTCAGTTCAGTCACTCAGTCATGTCCGACTCTTTGCGACCCCATGAATCACAGCACGCCAGGCCTCCCTGCCCATCACCAACTCCCAGAGTTCACTCAGACTCACGTCCATCGAGTCAGTGATGCCATCCAGCCATCTTATCCTCGGTCGTCCCCTTCTCCTGCCCCTAATCCCTCCCAGCATCAGTCTTTTCCAATGAGTCAACTCTTCGCATGAGGTGGCCAAAGTACTGGAGCTTCAGCTTTCCCATCATTCCTTCCAAAGAAATCCCAGGGCTGATCTCCTTCAGAATGAACTGGTTGGATCTCCTTGCAGTCCAAGGGACTCTCAAGAGTCTTCTCCAACACCACAATTCAAAAGCATCGATTCTTCAGCGCTCAGCCTTCTTCAGAGTCCAACTCTCACATCCATACATGACCACTGGAAAAACCATAGCCTTGACTAGATGGACCTTAGTCGGCAAAGTAATATCTCTGCTTTTTAATATGCTATGTAGGTTGGTGATAACTTTTCTTCTAGACATAAGGAAACTAAGTCAATAGTCCAACATATTACAGATAATAAATGACAGAACCTGAACAAGTACCTCAGCCAAGCCTCCTACTCACAGTGCTCCCTCATCTCGGAAAATATTTGCCATAATAAAATCTGATAGGAACTTCACTGGTGGTCCGGTGCTTAAGACTCCACCTTCCAGTGCAGAGATCATGGGTTCGATCCCTGATTGGGGAACTAAGAAGAACTAAGATCCCACATGTCATGTGGTGCAGGACAACACATGGCACTAGAAAATTTGAATACCTCTATGCAAAAAACAGCAGCAACAACTGATCATACCTTGCACCATACACAAAGACTAACTCAAAATGGATCATAGACCTAAATGTAAAACCAGAAGAAAAGAAGAAAAATGTCTGATAAGTTTGCACACAATGGATTTTTATTTTAAACTTTTCTTACCTGTGGAAATTGTCATCAATTTTCCAAAGGTTCTTTGATAATTACACAAGTTTCCTTGGATCTTTTTGAGCAGGGGCCCTTTTCATTGTTAGCCCAAGGTAAAACCACTACTCCCAGGCTCACAATTTCACAGCATAGTCCTGTGACTCCTGGGTGTCCATGAAAGAGTTACACACATCTACAGACTCGATATGAAATTTGAGTTTAAACTGAATTTGCTCCCCCACATCCTCAGAGATCATGAGAAGGTGAGGAAATGGAACAAGTACAATCTTTCTGTCCAGTGTAGACATCGGCTAGGACAAGACGCTGATCCTAGACCAATCTTCCCAGGTTTCATTGGTTCAAGGAGGAATTTTCATGCCCCAATCCCACCACTCACCCTTCTTCTCTTCTTCTGCTGAGGTACTGAAGAACCTATTTACAGGGAAGAAATGGAGACACAGACATAGAGAATGGACTTATGGAAGTCCATTCCCCCCANACGCTGATCCTAGACCAATCTTCCCAGGTTTCATTGGTTCAAGGAGGAATTTTCATGCCCCAATCCCACCACTCACCCTTCTTCTCTTCTTCTGCTGAGGTACTGAAGAACCTATTTACAGGGAAGAAATGGAGACACAGACATAGAGAATGGACTTATGGAAGTCCATTCCCCCCACTTTGGCGTTCAGCCTTCTTCACAGTCCAACTCTCACATCCATACATGACTACTGGAAAAACCATAGCCTTGACTAGACGGACCTTAGTCAGCAAAGTAATATCTCGGGGGAAGGAGAGGGTGGGACGAATTGAGAGAGTAGCATGGACATATATACACACCATGTGTAAAACAGACAGCTAGTGGGAAGCTGCTGCATAACACGGAGCTCAGCCTTGTGCTCTGTGACAGCCCAGAGGGCTGGGATAAGGCATGGGGGGGAGGAGGGCTCAAGAGGGAGGGGATATATGTATACTTACAGCTGATTCACATTGCTGCACAAAACCCACAATATTGTAAAGCTATCCTCCAATTAAAAAAATAAAACTAATAGTGGGGAAAAAAAAGGTTTCCACGGAGAAAGCTATAGGCACACAGAGTGTGCAAACGAAGTTTCTTTTATTAATAAAAGCTTGATATGAGAATTCAGATATACTTGGTAATTCCTCCTCCCCTCATTCTCTCTGTTTTAGAGTTCTCTGGTTTTACAAATTCATCAGAAAACACAACTTAAGCTACTCCTCCTCTGAATCTGAGAATCTAAGGTGGTCAGAACAAATGTGACCTGACCTGATAGGTCAGTTGGTAAAGAATCCACCTGCAATGCAGGAGACCCTGGTTCGATTCCTGGGTCAGGAAGACCCGCTGGAGAATGGATAGGCTACCCACCCCAGTATTCCTGTGGCTCAGCTGGTAAAGAATCCGCCTGCAATGTGGGAGAACTGGGTTTGATCCTTAGGTTGGAGAAGGGAAAGTCTACGTACTCCACTATTCTGGCCTGGAGAATTCCATGGAACAAAGAGTCGGACAGGACTGAGTGACTTTTACTTAAGTTAAATCATTCTGAGTAGGTGGAACCAACATACGGTCTAGAGATGTATAGATCACCTTTCACTGTGATGACCCTGCTCACCAGTGAGATGTAGCGTAATGACTGATCTCAGACCCACCAGATTAGCAGCTTCTATGCAGGAAGAGCTCAGAAAGAGGTATAGCAAATGTCAGGTTGTAGGTCACAGAATCTGCTCTCCACCATGGACCAAAGCTGAAGCGTGGAGAGGAGGCTTAAAAATGTTCCCTTCCCTAATACGAGAGAGAATACATTCACTGTTCCACATATGTTTGCTGGGGAGGAGTTGATTTTGATGTTGGCTCCCTCTCAGGTTGTCGTGGTGATGACAGAGAGAAGAGTAGTGACAGCATGAAGAGAAAGCCAGGGTCATCCAGAGACGCAGTGTTCCAGGAGGAAGTAACAAGATTCCCCTCACACTAGAACCAGACTTGCCGGAGCTTCCAAGTAAAACAGGGACTGAGGAAGAAGTCTCTGGGCTCAAAGACCTCTTATCTCCGCAGGGCTTGTGTTGCTACCAATGTATCAGAATGAGAGGACCCCAGCCTTGATATTGACACTCAAGCCTGAGGGCTATTATAGTATTGCTTCCCTTAGTGCCTGCAAACAGGTGCTACCAATCAGGACCCACACTGATGACACACATCAGCACCTCCCAGTGTTTGGACTGACTCAGGGCAGATTCGCCCTTCTGAGGCCCCAGTGGTTCAGTCCAACACAAGTGGCTAACCGAGTTGGCTGTGAATACAGGACAGCAGTTAGTTTCTCCCACAGATTGGCAGGGGAGAGAATGTTCATCTCACCTCAAACCTGTCATCTGACATTTAATTGCATTCTTGGCATGTGTTGGAGATGTGGCTATCTTGGGTAACCAGTCCCGGGAAGTTGCTGTCATTTCTTTCAGGAAAACAACATGGTTTGACAGTTTACAGCAGATGCCGTCCTGGCCTTAGAAACAGGAAACCTTTTCTGAGAGTGCAGTGATGTGGCTTCCACACAATAGATGCTTCATGTTTAGCCAGAGCTCAGAACGATTGCAAGGATTAGTGGAAAAGCCCTGGACTCAACATAAGATTTAGGGGTCCAGTCTTGGCTCCTGTACTGACTTGTCGGACAACCCTGAACCAATAGCTTCTCTCATCATCTTCAATTTCCTCATTGAAAGATGGGAATATCTCATGGGGTGTAGTAAGAGACTCACATGAGACCATGGATGCCAAGCTGCTCTGAAGTGCAGAAAGAGCCCAGCCTGCGTGTAAAGCCAGCTTACTAACATCACAGGATAGTGAAGGACAAAGATGTACAGTCCAAGGTACTTGAAAGTATCCGTGGAGGAAAAACAAATGTTTTACCCCATTTCTTGCCCATAAGCCTTGTTGACAGTGCCTCCCCTTCAGGGGAGACAGCGAGCTTGGAGGCACCAGGGACCCAATAGAGCCAAATAGGGAAAGACAGGGAAACCTGGCATGCTGCAGTTCATGGGGCTGCAAAGAATTGAACATGACTTAGCGACTGGACAACAAGGGAAGTCAAGGGGAGCCAAGGATGTGATTGCTGAAATGATACCAAGATGGGGCTTTCCTGGTGGCTCAGATGATAAAGAATCTGCCTGCAATGCGGGAGACCTGAGTTCAATCTCTGGGTCAGGAAGATCCCCTGGAGAAGGAAATGGCTATCCATTCCAGCATTCTTGCCTGGAAAATTCCATGGACAGAGGAGTTTGGCAGGCTACAGTCTATGGGGTTGCGAAGAGTAGGACACAGCTGAGCCCTGAAGTGTGTGTCCAAAAAGGAAAATGATTATATATATGCACACATTTTATAAATCTGTATCTATCTACCTCCACACACACACACACACACACACACACAGACACACACGACACACTGAGTCTCAGATCTGTAACATGCCAAGTACTCTGCTAAGTATTTTAAATGTATTATCTAATTTGATCCTTACAATTACCCTGTGAAAGTATTATCATACCTGTCTTATAAATGAAGGAACTGAGGCTTAGAAACTAGTTTGCTATTTTGACTGTCATCGTTTAGCTAGCAAAGAACCTGTATTTGCAATCCAGGTGTAGTGTGTGTAGTGTGACTCCACAGCCTGTTCGTATAACCACCCAGCACTAAATTGTTGGCCATAGAATCTCCTGGGTGCCTGGACCTCCTGATCTCTCACCCAGTGCTAAAGGTCTAGGGTCAGTTTAGAACTCAGCCACCAGAAGGCGCTGCCTCCCATGCTGTTAATGGGCAGAGGTTGAATTGTTGGGGACTTGTGCATGCTGCGTGCTAAGTAGCTTCAATCGTGTCCCTACTCTGTGCGACCCTATGGATTGGAGCCCGCCAGGCTCCTCTGTCCATGGGATTCTCCCAGCAAGAATACTAGAGTGAGATGACATGCTCTCACCTAAGGGATCTTCCCAACCCAGGGAATGAAGCTGGATCTCCTGCGTTGCAAGCAGATTCTTTACCATCTGAGCTGCCTATTCTCTCTCCGGAAGGGAAGAATTCTGGAAGAACCCAGAGTCTGACCCCAGGTTTTTCTTGAGTTCTTGCTCAACCCCTTTTAATTCACATTTAGCCCCAGGACCCAGATTTCCCCAGTGGTGGGGATAGAAATGCCTTGCACATCAGTTTATATGCTTCTCTTCCATGTAGGAGCATGGATGGAAGAGTCTGGTAGGCTACAGTCCATGGGATCGCAAAGAGTCCAGACATGACTGAGTGACTTCACTTTCTTTCTTTCTTTTCCATGTAGGCCACAGGAGACCAGGCAAGGTGACTGCCTTCTCTGAACTCTGAAGGGAAATGAGTAGAAGGAGCCAAGTGGTTAAGAGCCAGAACTCTGTGACTACACTGTCTGGTTCTCCCTCAGCTTCCCCACTTTCTGGCCCTGCTGAGGTCATTTCAACTCTCTGAGCCCCCTTTTCCTATCTGTAAACATGAGGATAACACCTCCTCACCCCACCCTCCTGGGATGTCATGAGCCTTGTTCAGGATAAAGCATGTGGACTGCTGAACTCAGTGCCTGGTGCACCTCAGGAGAGCTGGGCTATTGAAAGTTTCTCCTTCTGGGCCCAGACAGAAGGAAGCTCGCCCAGCCAGGATGGAGTCCACACAGAGGTTGCACAATGCTGAAGGGTGGGAACAGAAGTCCCTTATTCGGCCCTGGCCTCTGGTAGCCCTGTGCTCCGAAGAGCCCAGGCTCTGTGAGAGGCTACAACTGCCCAGCAGGAGGTCCTCAAATATCCCTCTCTTGGTGACACCTTTCAGCAGCCCTCAGCTCTTCCTGGCTTAGAATTGTTCCTAATCTCTGACTTACTTCCCTCTAGCTGGAGTTGAAACGTTTTCTCTCTTGCCCTCTCACAAATTGAATCCTTCACCAAGCTCTGTAGACTACTTCCTGAAAGCACTGGGGCTCTGCCATGAGACAGACCGGAAGTCTGGTTCTGCTGCTTATTACTGGTGTAACCTGGGCAAGTGCTGTAATCATTCAAATCTGGGCTCAGCCATTGATTCATGGTGTGACCTTAAGCAGATTCTTTAAACTCTCCAAACCTCAGTTTGTTCATCTTTCAAGTGGGGATAATAACAGTACTTATGTATCAGAGTTGTTGTAAGGATTAAATGAGGTAATAGGGTAAAATGCCTCATCCTAAGAAGTGGCCATGCTCGTAGTAACCTCCACACAGACACACAGACCCAGGGACAAAATCCTTACTAACCTTAAGTTTCTCATTCATAAACAGGCATAACGGTGGTGTCTCTTTCAGGATTGTTGTGATTATAGTAGCATAGGAGATCATGGCAGTTAATGTGAGCAGCAAGTGCCTTGGAGAACGTGTGACTACCACTTCCTAAAGACTCGCTCTTTGCCAAGTTTTCTACCTGGGTTTGTGCGCTTGCCCAGAGGTTGCTACAAGTCTTGCCAGCTGGGGAGTAAACCCAAAACATAGTAACCAACACCAGGCCCCTGAGAGGTCCAAACAGTGAACTCAGGCCACCTAACAACTTTGTTTGGGAGGAGGATTGGCCACCATTTTACAACAAGGGCCTGGGTGGAAGAGGAGACCAACTGCCCGCTAGATAACCACACAGGTACAGTCCGGGAGAAGAGGAGAGAGATGGAGTTGGTAACAACCACTGGGGTTGGAGAGTCGGCTTTCCTTGCCCAGAAACAGAGGAGAAAAGAGGCAACTCTTAACGAGCACATGTAGCATGTATGTGTGTGACTGTGTGAGTGATACAATCAAGGACCACAGAGATGCAGTGAGAAGGCTGACCTTGACACCTGAGGGGAGTGGGCCTATGGACGGAACCAGCAGTGTCAGATATGGGATTTGAACCGAGGTACACCTGCCTCCAAAGCTCATGCTCTTAATCACTATAATATTAATGCCTGGCATGGAGGAGGTTCTCAATAAACATTCCCGTAATGAAGGAATTCACACAGCTGCCTCTTTGTGGAAAGTTTTCTCTCTCCATCTCTACCTGGACCCATTCTTCAAGGCCCAGCTCAAATGAAGACTTGCACTCAACCAAAATACCCTGTTCCCATTGCTATGGGGAAAACAGGAGGAGGAGTGCTGGGATGAGGATGTATGGCAACTAGGATGGGCCAGCTAGGTGGAGCCAGGGGAAGGACTCAGTTTTGCAAAGACTCCCCCCACCCCAAGTCTGTGTGCTGGATTTGACATTGCTACAATGACTGGATACATCCATGACAACCAAGCAACTCACACTATACTCTGATTAGTCAGAATAGTGACTTCCAATCACTTAGCAACTATGTCAGGGGAAGAGGATTGGAAGCCATTTCAGGGCAATGGACTGGGAGGAAAATGAGACAAAATGGCTGCTGCAGACCAATGGCACGTGCTCAGTAAGGGGGAGGAGAGAGGGAAGTAAGAGGAGTTCAGTGAGTTAAGAATTACCGCTCCAAGGGTTTTAGGGTCTTTAAGCCACTGGGGATTTAGGGATTTGTAATTCTATGCTGCATAATACCCTTAAACCAAAGATATTGGGATTCCAAAGATTTTAAACTCCTACTACCTATGGTACAAGGACTTGAACAATTTTTGAGCTATGAAATGCTCAAATGAAATGCTGGGCGCCTAGGACCCAAAACAAGGATTTTAATCAGAACACTGAATATGCTAAAAATACTAATCCCTCTTCAACTTCAAATCAACCTTGGTTTAACTCTTGGGATAGTGGTTTCAAATAGACTTTCACACCATCTAGAGACCTCTGACGGTACCTCACAAAAAGGGGGTGAAGAGAGTTCGTTTACACAGAGAGGACACCAAAGTAGGAATCCTGTATGTTGGCCCTCTGCATTCAATTCAAAAGAAGGGTGTTCCTGCTGAAGCTCAGAAAATAAGTTGAAGCCACATTTGGCCTCTGTTTCCTTTTGTTTGTTTGCTTACTGGGGGACAAACAATACATCCTGTGATTGGTAAACCATCAAATGGTGCCAGGGAGATCAGGTGGAGATGACTGATAAATCAATCTTTAGTTGAATAAATCCAGTCATTAGCTGACTCTAGCCTACTAGCTAATATCTATCGTAAAATTAATAATAACCACCGCTACAACTGATTACTATGAATACCACTACTTATTGTGTGCTTTTACTGTGTGCCAGGAGTTGTGCTAAGTACTTTACATATATTATCTCACTGAATCCTTACAACAACCCTGAGAGGAAGTATCATGACTCTTCCCATTTTACAGATGAGGAGACTGGGGTTCAGAGTGGATAAGTAACTAGCCCAAGGTTATACAGCTAGAAGACTGGTAAATTCCACTTTACCTACAAGCAGAAACAGAATGGCCTAAAAGGATTAAAGTGATCAAAGGTCAACTGCCCGGCAGCCTTAATTAAGGAACGAAGTTAAATTTTGACCAATAGATGGCACCAGTGTGCGTTTGGTGGGCTGCTCAAGGCTGTGTCCAATTAAGGGAAGTCCCAGTGAGGGCTCAGCACTGAAGCAACCTGTCTTAAGTTGAGAGAGGAGAGAAAGAAAGATGGGCAGTGTTCTGCTCTTGAATCAGATAATGCTACCCTGTCCTGTCTGTAGCTCAGCAAAGACATGGGAAGCCAGCAAATGAGGGGATGGCAGTGGTTCTACTAAGAACTGTTGTAGAAAGATCTGCAAATCTTTTTCCTTCACCATTTCCTGGGCACCTCTCTTGCGCCAGACAGTGTGCTGTGCAAACAAGTCACGGCCCCATCTTCCTGCAAAGGAAGAGGGTAGATGCTATGGTAGAAGGTTGAGGTGCTGAATGATGGGGGCACCCAGCCTGGGCTTGGAAGTCTGGGGAGACTTCTCACAGGAGAGGTGTCTGAGCTAGTCCTGTTGGATGCATGGGAGCTTATCAGACAAACGTGAAAAAAAAAAAAAGCACTCCAGACAGCAGTAAAGCCACAGAGGGATTAGAATCCATGACACATTCAAAGACAGGAAGCATGAGCTTCAAGTGTTGAGAGACAAGTCTAAAGAGACAAGCAGGAACCAGGCAGTTGAACAGCCTAGAATATCAAGTTGAGGACTTGATTTGTGAGTGTCTGAGTAGAGGACGGAGAAGGCGATGGCACCCCACTCCAGTACTCTTGCCTGGAAAATCCCATGGACAGAGGAGCCTGGTGGGCTGCAGTCCACGGGGCCGCTAAGAGTCAGACACGACTAAGCGACTTCACTTTCACTTTTCCCTTTCATGCATTGGAGAGGGAAATGGCAACCCACTCCAGTGTTCTTGCCTGGAGAATCCCAGGGACGGGGGAGACTGGTGGGCTGCTGTCTTTGGGCTCGCACAGAGTCAGACATGACTGAAGTGACTTAGCAGCAGCAACAGCAGAGTAGAGAAGCTATAGATTCCCAGAAAGATCTGCGACTTAAAAAACAAAGTCCAAATATTGCTGAGGCAATGAAAATCTATGCTAGGGCTTTGAGCAGGGGGCACAGCATGGTCTGATCTAGTGGCCTGTAGGCTTCCCAGGGGCACTAGTGGTGAAGAATCCTCCTGCCAATGCAGGAGGGGTAGAGACAAGGGTTTCATCCTTTAGAGAAGGGCATGGCAACCTAGTCCACTCTTCTTGCCTGGAGAATCCCATGGGCAGAGGAGCCTGGTGGGCTACAGTCCATAGGGTCACACAGAGTCATACACAACCGAAGCAACTAGCACACATGCACACACATGGAGGATGAATTGCAGCAGGACATGCTGGCGGCAAGAAAATGACTCAAAGGCTGTTTGGGACAGGGGTGAGTCTGAAGAGCTGAGCTATGGAAGATACAAAGGGACTTGAGAAGGTAGCATTGTTAGGACTTGGTCGCCTCTCAAGGCCCCTGCCCACACGCACAGGCTCATCATCAAGGCTCAGCTGATGCTGCATCTCTCACCTTCCCCCACCTCCAGCTCTGCTTCTGACTTTTAAGCTGCCCTCTGAGGTCCTTTTTGTTCTCTTTCCAAGCTGTCTTTAAGGTTTAATCAAACCTGATTGCACAAGTTGACCAAGAAGGCCTGGCCCCCTGTTGGGCCTCCCGTGGTACATCCCTGTGAAGAAAGACCTGTCAGTTGACCTCAGGTAGAGCAATGGATTGGCCTTGAGCTGGTTTCTGACCCTCTGCCCATGACTTCAAAACATGGGCAGAGTTCAGTTAAGAAATCAGTCCAGTTCCAGGAAAAAAGGTAAACATCATCTAGTTTATTTTTCTCCTGATTCGTCTCATGCCAAAATATAGACCCCAGTAGATAACAACCAAAAGGGAAGAGGTCCCCAAAGTAGACTGATGTTTTAGATGTCCCCTCTCCTTCCTGCAAGGTCCGTCAGAAAGGTACCCCAACCGGTGTGGGTATTGCATCCGTGGAGGTGAAGCAGAAGTCAGGCTTACCACAGGAAGACAGGACCTCATGGCCACCTGCAGGGTCGGGGAGTCAGAGCCCTGAAGAGTGACAGTTCTCGCATAGGCATGCTTCATCCTCATCTGCTCCCTGGGGGGTTCAGGAAGCAAATTTTCCTTCCCCTAGAGTTCCTAGGACCCTCTCATTGGCAACACAACAGCAACCCAATAAGATGTCAGAGGGCTGGGCTCACAGACCTGTTGGGTGTAGCCAGGGTGAGCTGGTAACTTGAGGACCCAATTTTCAATCCAGAGAACTGTTCCTGGGGATTCCTGGCTAATCAATGCCCTGAAATGTTGCCAGGCATAATGAACCCCATCAGACTGACTGGTTCAGTTGGGACAGGTCAGGAGCAGGGAGGGAGAATGAGCTGTGGCCCTGTGTGGTACTGACCCTGGTACCTTCACACACCCTTCTGGCCCCTTGCCATCTGCTTTCTCTTTCTCCTCCTCTTCTCTCTCCTCCACTTCCTCCTCCTCCTCGCTGGTTGAGTCCTCATAGAGGTTGATGGTTGCCTGGACAGGGAAGTTCTGCAGTAAAATCTCCCCATCACTGTACAGGTAGTCAAAGGAGCAGGATTTAGGCCAGAAGAGTCTGTGGACAGAGAAGAAATATGGCCCCAACTTACATAGGCTGCCATGTGCAGAGAGGTCAGTAGGACCAAGAAGGAAGCCAGCCCCTAAACTCCTTCTAGTTGCAGTAATGGGGTTAGATGGAAAAAGAAGAAAGGGAGCTTTGTAACAGAACCTTCTGGAATGTTACAAAATGGCTCCATGCAGGAAGGTCATGTCTGGTGGTCCTATAGCTGTGGAAGAGACCCAGGCCTGGCATATATCAATCCTGCAACTGATCCCACTCCCTACTCCCCACCCTAGAGGGCCTGCAGCCAAGAATTTTCTAGCCCCATGTCCTCCATCTCCTACTAAGGCTTTCTTCACTGATCTCTCCACAGGGGCTTGTTCTTAGGGGTCAATGACAGTGACTCCAGGGAAGGCAACCTTGGCCAAGTCCCTTAACATCTTTTTGAGCTCCCGTTTCCTGGTCTGTGAAAGAGTGATCATAGCAGTACCTCCCTCCTCCTGCCTCATAGTGCTGTTGTGAGGATTTAAAAGGTAATAGATCTACATCAGGCTCTGTGCCTGGTGCCAGAAGCTTACCTGACCGGGTGATGGAACTCAAAGTCAACCTTGGTGACCTTGGCACCTGTTGTCCCACCGGGGGCCTGTCAAAAGCAAAAAGCATGTGGCTCCAAGTGCATGGTCAGATAACTGCCTCTTCTGTATCAGGGTCAGCAACCTGTAGGTAAGATGATCTAGAAGAGACCTTAGACATCTCGGGGGTTCAGTACCCACCCCCCATAAGGGGATCTGTCCTGGTTCTAGTTGAACAACAAGTGGACAGAGTCCGGGGGGGGGTTGTTTGCTTTCCTGTCCTTGTTCTAACACCTGTTTGGAGATGGTCCAGGGGACAGAGTTCTACTGGAGCAGCAAAGACGCGGGGGTGGGGTGGGGGTGGGAAAGAACGCTGTGGTTGGGTGCCAGGAGACCATGATTCTAGCGCCAGCCCCGCTGCACATGCACCGTGGAGCCTGCCCATGTCCCTCTCGTGCTCTGGGGCTCAGCTTCCTGCACAGCTAAACTGCCCCAGAGGCCTCAGCTCCCTGCCTTCCTCTTAGAGCTGTTGTGGGAATCAAAAGTGGGCAAGGCTGGGAAAGTGCTTTTCCAGGTCTACAGCCCAAGTCAAAGGTCAGAGGTCGGGGGCCCCTCTGGGAAGGGACCAGGTCTGAGTGGCTGCACGTGGTCATGTGTGTGTGTGAACACGTGGGACAGGGGCTCCAACTCACCAAATCCACACGTTTCCTCACTTGCCTGGGGAGGTCATTTGTAGAGGTCAGCCAGGGCCTCCAAAGACAAGCTCCTCTAGGACAAAGAGGAGAGATTAGTTGGTGGAGGAGAAAGAGTCTAGCTTCCCTGAAATAAGAAAAGAAGCCCTCCAAAAACTTGACTTGGATTCCATCTCCTGCAGGAAGACTTTCCTAAGGACCCTGAGTCCAGGTCAAGACAGATGGTCCTCCTCTGCTTCAACAATGTTATCACACCTGTTGTATGATTATCTGTTGAGTTGCCTTAGAACTTCTTAAGGGCAGATTTATGTTCGATGGTATCTGAATCCCTAACACCAAAGCATAATGCCTGGTACACAGTAGGTGTTTTGGTCAGTGTTTAGTGAACGGTTAAACGTTTGGAGGAATGAATGAGGGTTGGGTAGAAACTATCTTGCCCCCTACCTCCTGCCCCCCAAAGTAGAGCTCACAGTTCTGCCCTCTTCCTGGGATGGGGAAAGGGGCCAAATATATTTCTGGGTCCACTGCTTCTTCACTAGACTTCAAAAGGTAAGAATAAAAGCAAATGGAAAGCTTATGGTGTGGTCAGGCAAGAGACAGTCCCCTGGTCATCAGCCTCTTAGCACTTTGAACCTCATTCCCTGCTCTTCAGCCTAGGACCTGTCCAATCCAGATTTCCTGGTAGTCTCCCCTTTGCCCCTCAGTGGACTGAGCAACTTGGCACATGAGGGCCTGGCTGCTCAGTTTTCAGCTTTGGCAATGCCCACTGTCCCCAAGTCTCCTCCTGTCAGTCAGAGGGATTAGTGAGGTGAAGAGCCAGCTGAGATATTAGTCTGAGCTGTGGAGGGAGCACAGAGAACAGGGGGGCCCTGGACTTCTCATTTCCTTTGTTGTCCCAGTAACCCCACTAAGCTTGAGTTCAAATGACCAAAGGCCAAGTTCCACTTACCGATCATGTTTATTTACTGCTTGTCCAGAGGAGAGAAGCGATGATGGGTTTCCCAGGTAGGGCAGTGCCAGGGAGCCCTGTGCTAGGGCTGGAGCTGAGGCCAGGGCCAGGGCAGGGGTGGCAGCAGCGGGGGCAGGAGGGTCCATCTTTAGGTGTAAAGGCCAGGCAGGCTGTGGGGGCTGCGATTCCTCAGAGTGTCCCACACTTTTCTGGCTTTTCCTGGGAGACCTTTTTATAAGGTCTGCCTGGACTCATAAATTATTCAGGGACATGCCAGGATGAGATACCTTGGGGAGCAGTGTGTGTGTGTGTCTGTGTGAAGATTTAGGAAAGGGGGCTTGGGAAGGGGTACCCATGTTCCTGGGTGTGAAATTTCTCCCAGTTGAATAAACAGAGAGTCAGTAGGCAGGAGGGGGTGTGGTTTTTTATCTCCAAGTCAGAAAGGAAAACACAAACGGGGCAAATCGAACACCATTTGTGCAAATTCCCCAGGTGGTAGCAAGGCCTGAGGGAAAGGAACAAGGGAAGTGCCTTAGAAACCACAGAAAGTTGTCAGGCGCTGGGGAGGGAGACCAGTAGCAAAGCTGGTTTCCAGCGAGAAGGGACAACTGAGGCAAGTGAGACGCAAGTTATTTCAGTTCAAACCCCAAATAGATTGGCCAGGTGGACCGGGTATGGGGTGACCACTGTGAAGCATGTGCCCGGGTTAGAGAAAAATGGAGCGTCTGGGTGGGCCGGTCTGCCTGCCTGTGGGTTGGTCCTCAAGTCTTCTTTCCCTGCCCTCGCCTTTATTGGGCAGTACATTTGCCGAAGTGCCTGGCTGAATCCCCTCTGCAGCCTCAGCCATCAGTGGTTTGAGAAGGCAGCATTTGCGGGGGTTTCCAGGTCAGATTGCTGATCTCAAAGCTCAGCTTCCAGTCCGGGCGCCAGGGTGCTGGGGGAGGTCTGCTGAAAGACCATCTCTGACCCTGGTGCCCGGATTCCCGGCGCCTCGGTTCCCTCTAGCGTGAGAGGAGGATACAGGCCCAGTGGTTCCAAAGGGCCCCGTCAGGCTGAACACTCTGTGACGGGCGCTGGGTAAACGGGTGCTGACCCCGGGCAAGCCCAGCACCTGGGTCACAATCCTCAGCCTCAGCCAGTCTTCTGGGCCTTTGCCAAAAAGTTTGCAGTTACAACTACTGGCAGGTTCCTTATGCTTCAGAGGTTTGAAAATATGACTGCTGACCTCAGTGTCGAGCACCGGTGCGGGCTTATTTAGCTTCTTGGGTATTCATCACAGCCAGATGTGTAATCGCCAAAAACTAGAAACCACCTCAATGTCCAATGATAGGAAACAGATTATTTAGGGTAAGTCCTTACCACCGAATACTAAGCAGGCACTCATAATCACGTTCTAGGAAGTATAATTATTAACACAGAAAGTTTAGAAAAAAAAAGACAGATGCTAAAAGTGTGAATAATTTGATCCCAGTGCTGTTTTTTGCTCTGTTCACATAACCCCCATTTCCAGTTTCAATCCCACTGTGTTCTTTGTAGCAAAGGAAAACTGGGAACAAGCCAAATGTCTTACTTTAGAAAGCCAGTTAAATAAATCATTGAACAGTTACACAGGTTCATATTAAAACTGGCATGGTAGAAGATTGGGGAAAGGTTAATATATTGAAGAGTGGAACAAAGAAGCCTGTACCATATAACTTGGAGGATGATCCTGTTTTGGTAAGAAAAAAAAGTGTAGAATATACAGTATGCAGGGGGAAAAAAAGAGTCTGGTTAGAAGAAAGGAGAAAGTTACAATGGTTTCTGAGAATAAGATTAGGGTAGACTTTTATTTGCTTCTTTAGGCTTTTCTGAGTTTTCCCAAAAGTTCCACAAGCCCTGATACTGTTTGGGTAATAAAAAGTAAAGACACAAAATCAAAAAGAAAGAAAGAAATGTTTATCCACAGAGGAGAGAAAACTGCTGGGGAAATGACAGCCATTTTCAAATGTCTGAGGATTTGACTGAAATGAGATTACACTTGTTCCCTGTGACTTCAAAGGGCAGGACTGAGGCCCACAGGTAGAAGCTACAGGAAGATACATTTTGGCTCAGTGGAAGGAAAACTTTGTAACAGCCCAGCCGCCACCTAACCCAGAGACCTGGCACTGTACCGGTTCTCCATAAACAGAGCTTTATTATATGTGGTGAAATGAGTGGAGTCTTGGACTGGGCTAAGCCCTCTGTCCCTGAATTGTGTAAGTGCAGGCTGGATCCCGGATCCTGGATCTTGAAGTGGAAAATCTAGAGGGAGGGAGGAGTGGGGGATGGCGAGCAGAGCTGCTGGGAAGCCTGAGTTTCTGTCAGTCTCTGAGGGTTCTTGCTAAATTTGCCTCCAGGAGATAAAAATGTGCCGCTGGCTCAAAGGAGGGGCCAGGCTGAGAGGGAGCCAGGACGAAGGGACTGGGCTGGAAGGAGATGGCATGTGAAGGGGGAAGAAGCAGACCTGTTGTCAAACCTGGGGATCTTTTGGACTTCTAGGCCACAATCTTTCACAATCAGGGCCACCCAGCCCCTTCACTCCCCTGAGCTGCAGGCTGAGGGTCCCCCTCATGGCAGCTCCTGGCATCTTCTCCTGGCTCAGGCGGCATTCAGGCCTGTGTCTGCAGATCTTTCTTTCCCAGCTGCACAGCACCTCTCCTCAGTCTGAAGAATTTAAGACCCGCAAAGATTGCTGGGTAAGAATGGGAACCTGGTTGTTCTCCTTTGCCCTCAGCACATAAAAGGAATGAGGTGGCCAGCAAGGTGGCACGAAAGGTCTGGAATAATCAAAGTGAAGAACTTCCTGTCACAGCAATTATGACCCTACCTCCCTTACCCCTAACAGCCTTATGGTGCCTCTGGGTTTTGTCAGTGATTGATTTGCCAGAACATTCAGAGAGGACTTGGTGCCTCCTCTGGGCCAGACACTTCTGGACATTGCCAGGCAAGAGACTCTGCCTCACGGTGCTGACAGCTAAGGAGGGAGATAAGGCCTGCACGGGACAGGCTCAGTCAACGTCACTGGGGCCTGGTTCCCCTACCACCCCGGAGCGTGTTCCCTTGTCCACTCCTCAGCTCTCCCCAGCTCGAGTGTCCCTGTTCCCTGGGCCACATTCCGAAGTTGCTTCAACTCCTACCACGTTCCTGCCCCTCCCCTCCACCCACAGAACAACCTCTCCTCCCACTTCCCTGAGAAAACACAGGCTTTGAAGCGTGAATTGCCTCAGTGCCCTGCCCCACTCCTCCAAACTGGCCTGCCTCTGCAACTTCCTTCCCCTCCGGCCCTCCCTTCTCAGGGGACGAGGCGCCCCTCTCGTTAAAGGCTAATCTGTTCACCCGGGCCTTGGCCTTATCCACCCTCCTTCTCTGGGGCCTTCCTCCGGGTGTTATGACCCTTCGCTTCAGGAAGCTTCAGCTTCTTTGTACCAGCTCTTTCCCTCCTGATCATAAAGTACCTGGCTCTGTTACCCCCAGAATTAAGTCCCTCCTTTCCTAAATGTTTTCTCTTGCTCCCCTAACTCTCAATATCTTTCTCTCTCTTCGCCTTCTTTCCTTCACCCTCAAATTCGTTAAATGTAGAGTCTATACTTTTCTCAACTTCCCATTCATACTTCAACTTACTGCAGTTTGGCTTCAGCCCCATCCTCCTTGTGAAAGGGCACTACAAAAGGTCATCAATGACCATCTATGTGCCAAGGTCAGTGATCTCTTTGAACTCTGGGTGGCCAAAGGCACTCTTGACCAAGTCCTCAGTTTTGAGGCTCTCCTTTCTTTCTTGGTCACTATCTGCTGGTTTCCCCTCCTACTTCTGGAACTACCCACCTGTGTGTCTTTTGCTGACTTTTCCTCTGCTCAGTTCTCAAATATGTGCCTGTCGATTACAATCCACAAACAAAGCTGATACACAGTAATGTTTTCAACGGGTCATGGCAAAATGGGGAAAACATCAAAAGTAGAGTTTTTCAATAATCTCAGTGTATCTAATTATAAACAATTGTCCTTTTTTCTGACATTCTGCCTTTTTAAAAGTTTTTGGTGGCAAAATGTTCTCTCTTTCCTGAAATGATGGCAATGGTGGATAGTAATTTATTTCTTTAATGTCCCGATTTGTCGAGATAGAAACGGCCAGTCCCATTAATGTGTTATTCAATGAATGAAAAATTGAGACATATTTCCAGCTTGAAATGTTCCTGATAGGTGTCTCAAACCTGTTCCAAAACTGAACGGATTTTGTTCCCACCAACCTCCTCTGTACCTGCCTCGATAACCAGTATCACAGTGGCCCAGTCACTCAAGCTAAAAGCCTCAGCCACCAAGTCCTATTGATTTTGGGCCAGAGAAAATGAGAAAACCATTTCTCACGTTTGTCTCCTCTGTGCTCCTCATTCTCCTGGTTGTTTCTCCAATTACGGTCTCAACCATCCTCTCTCACGTGGATGCTGGAAGCAGCTTCCAGATAGCTTCCCCCAGTTTTGACTTGGTCTTTCCAATCTTCCTCCTCTCAGCTCATCCTGTGATCTTTCTATAACATGGGATGAACTTTGCTCTTTCTGGGCTTAAACACTTACAGTGATTCCCAGTTGCCATGAGAAGTGTCCAGTCTCTTTTGTGTGGCAGTTGAAGCCCTTTGCTGCCTAAGCCCAGCCCTCCTCTCCAGCCTTCTGCCTCCAAGCCCCTCCATGCACCCTCCACTGCAGCTCCCGTTTAGAGACCTCCGCTCTATAAACAGGCCACGCCTTTCACCTGTAATCTTTTCATGGTTTAGAGCCTCTGAAGGTCTCAGTCCCATCCCATATAGGGTTAATCACAGGGAACACTGTGAGTCACAACCAGTGGCAGAGCTTAAAATTGATTTAGTGGGTTGCAGCCAGCATTTAACAAATTGAATGAACAGCAAATGGGAGAGTGGAACACATGAGGTAAGGGTATATATTATTCTGTGAAGCTTTTGCTTTAGTCATATATCTCTAGATCTAGATTGAAAGATATATAAATGCGTGTCCTGCTTTATGCCATAACAAACGTTTCCTACTGTGGGTCCCAGTCATAAAATTTGACCACACTTGAGGGACTAGATTGGAGCAGGAAATGGCAACACACTCCGGTACTCTTACCTGGAGAATTCCATGGACAGAGGAGCCTAGGGAGCTGTGGTCCATGGGGTCGCAAAGAGTTGGACATGACTGAACAACTAAGCACGGCACACACACACGTGTATGTTTGTGTATTGCTTGCTGATGCCTATTTTCTGAGATGAGCACGACTAAGTAGGCGTGCAAGGGACTATATGCTATTCTGGGACTCATAATTCATGCTGTTCATGCCAGAGTCCTTGCTTTCGCTGGGGAGTGTAATAGAGGTCAGGAGAACAGGTGGTGCCAGGGAGGCCTCATGGAAGAGGGGTGATTGAGCAGGGTGGGGCTTATGTGGGCAGACAGAAGAGGGAATGTAATCCTGGCACAGGAATGGATAGTAACAGGACAGAACATTTGTTAAACATTTATGTAGCAGGCACTGTTCTAAGCATTTTGCATGGATTAACTGGTCTCACAAACAACCTTGTGAAGAAAATGCTATTTCCAGCCTCACTTATTGGTGAGATTAACACATTATTGACCAGGGGTTGGGGGGGGCGGATTGCAGAAACTGATGTCTGTGGCATTGAAACATCTCTTGCCAATAAAGTGTTAAGGTCACATCCCAGCTCCCCTGGTGGCTCAGTGGTAAAGAATCCGTGCATGCAGGAGACATCGGTCCATTCCTGAGTTGGGAAGATCCCCTGGAGAAGGGAATGGCAACTCACTCCAGTTCTTGCCTGGAGAATCCCATAGACAGAGAAGCCTGGTGGGCTACAAGTCCATGGGGTGGCAAAGAGTCAGACACAACTGTGCAACTGAACAACAGCAAGGTCACAGAACCAAAAGTGACTAGGCTGAACTTTGAACTCAGGTGGTCTCTGTTCTTTTAACTGCTGAGCTACCCGCCCTGATACTGAGGATCTGGTGTGGAAAGGGGGCCAAGCAGGGTAAAGGGAGAGCCTAGGCCAGCAGGAAACTAGAGGAGGACTTAGAATGCCAGGTAGAAAAGTCCAGAAAAGGCTCTGCTCTCACCTCGGGAAAGGAGATGTTACTTGTTCCCTCTAGCCTTTGCCTCTTGGCCCAGGGTCCCTGGGTTTTTGCGGGCAGGAAGCCTAGAAACCAGAACGCGGGCCTCATGGAGGCGAGAAGCAAGACAGCCTCTGCTCTGAGAGAGGAGGGACGGGGGCGATTCTCTTCCCACCCAAGCCTGTCCCCAGAGCAAAACTAGCAAATGGCTCCTGGGGCCTCTGCCCTCAAGTCCAAATGTCCCAAATGTGCCAAGCCTTGGACCCAGCCCCTTGGGTGCCTGGGATGGGGGTCCCCTCTGGAGAACAGTTTGTTGCCGAGTCAGCTCTCCTCCTACACTTTTCCCTCTTGGCCGCCATCCAGTCCAGGGCCTGTGGCCCATGTGGTGCTGGGCTCTCTGGGCAGAGCCCCTCGCAGCTCCCCATTTGCTCCTCATTTGGATGGCAGGGGCTTAGAAAAACAGAGCACTGAGGAAGCAGGAGGGTGGGAGGGAGGGTGCCTGGGAACGTCACTCCCTCCTCTATTCAGTGTGTGCAGCCCGGGCTCCTCTGGCCAGCCTCCTTTCCCAGGCTGGCCTGAGGCCTGGGGAAGATGCACTCAGTAGTACTGAATTCTCAGCAGTGCGTTCCCTTCTCTTTTCTTTTAGCCTTGGCATCCTGCAGATCCTGCCTAGGTAAATAACACATACTGGTAACCAGCCGCAGATACCTTCTTGGGAGGTGGGTCCTGACAAACTAGTAAGAATAATCACCACCACAACAAAAATGTTCCGTTCTGTGCTCAGTTGTGTCTGACTCTTTGTGACCCTGTGGCTTGTAGCCCACCAGGCTCCTCTGTCCATGGGATTCTCCCAGCAAGAATATCGGAGTGGGTTGCCATTTCCTTCTCCAGGGGATCTTCCCCACTCAGAGACCGAACCTGCATCTCCTACACTGCAGGTTTCTTTACTGCAATTCTTGACTGTAAACCTGCATTGCAGGATTCTTTATTGCTGAGCCACTGAGTAGGTAATATGCATGGAGCACTTCCTTTGGAGAAGGGAATGGCAACCCACTCCTGTATTCTTGCCTGGAGAATTCCACAAGCAGGGGAGCCTGGTGGGCTACAGTCCACAGGATCCCAAAAGTTGGACACGACTGAGCAAATAACACTACTACTAAGGAGCACTTGTGATGTGCCAGGCACTGTGCTAAGCACTTTATTGCTTTATTATTTCATTTGCTCCTATGGAAATCTTAGGAGGTGGATACTATGATTCCTCCCATTTAAAGACATGCAAGAAATGGGAATAGCAGATTAAGTGCCTTAGCAAATAGTGGGGAAAAGATCTGAGATTGAGATTTAAGTCTGTTTGGTTTCAGTGCTGTCTGAGACTTTAGAATCCATCCGTGTAGGGTCATTGTGACAGTTGCCCTGGGTGCCCCACTTTGAGGCCCCTGTGCTGCTATGGAGTTAAACAGATGGCAGAGGGTGCCAATGGAGGTGGGTGACTGGTGCCACAAGCCGAATACAACTCCACCATGGCCATCACCAGAGCTCTGAGACTCGACCTGACCTGTCAACGGCACCACTTCTTGACTAGGACATGGGGACCACCGGAAGTGCTGTCATTGCTTGCTTCATGATAGCTCTGTACTCAGCCTTCAGTTCAGTTCAGTTCAGTCACTCAGTCCTGTCTGACTCTTTGCGACCCCATGAATCACAGCACGCCAGGCCTCCCTGTCCATCACCAACTCCTGGAGTTCACTCAGACTCACGCCCATCAAGTCAGTGATGCCATCCAGCCATCTCATCCTCCGTTGTCCCCTTCTCCTCCTGCCCCCAATCCCTCCCAGCATCAGTCTTTTCCAATAAGTCAACTCTTCGCATGAGGTGGCCAAAGTCCTGGAGCTTCAGCTTTCGAATCATTCCTTCCAAAGAAATCCCAGGGTTGATCTCCTTTAGCCATTGTTATAGAATGGTTTGGTTACCACTCTAGCTCAGGCCCTTATCCTCTAATGTCAGTATTTTTGCAGTAGACTTTAACGTGGAAAAGTTTGGGCTTTAGAGTTCGATCAATTTAGTGTGTGTCTCAGCTGTAGCACTTAGCTGTATGGCCTGGGCAAATAACTTTTCCTATCTCAATTTCCCCATCTGTGAAATGAGATGATAATGGTGCCTATCTCACAGGGTCGTAGTGAAGGCTGAATGAAAGAATGTGTCAATTGTTCAACCTGACACATATTTAGGACCCAGTATATGTTGGCTGTCATCAGTTATTGTAATAATTCTGTTTTACTCCTCATCACTGTAGTGATGCAGAACATCGGCTTCAGAAGCTGGCCTGGGTTGGAATCCTTCCTCTGTAGTTTACCATGCAAGTGGTCTTGGGTAAATCAAGCAATCTCTCTGAGCCTCAACTTCCTGGAGATGAAAACAGTAGTACCCGTCTCACAGGGCTGGAGTGAGGATGGAATGAAATCGTATAGGTAAAGAGGTATTCATTCTTTTTCTCCTACACACTTTCAGGTATTTTCTGCACACATGGCCAGATTCAGCTTCCTAAAATACACCTTCCAGGCTGCTCGTACATCTGCGCTGACAATCTATGACCAGATAAGTCAGGCATTCACAATTTCCCCTGTAACTTCAGCCTCACTTCCAGGGCCACCCAGTTCCTCCTCTCACTTCCGGCACGCTTGTTACTACACTGGCCCTGCACATGGCCGTCTCTTCTCCTGCTTGCCTACGTCTGGAATGCCTTCTCTCTTCCCCATGTCTCATGTTCTACCTCTCCCTGCCCCTTTGACCCACATGCCAATATCCACCTGCTGCCATGGCTTTATCACCTAAGCTCCCTTCTCAGATGTGAAGCAAGGCATCCTATTGAAGTGATCGGGGGAGGGGCTGCGTCACTGTCGTCTCCCCACAGCCCCTATCAGCACCCGGCACAGCACTGGGTACACAGAGGGCACTCATTCCATGTGACTGGGAAGCCATGCAACACAGGGTAATTGGTCTGAGAAGACTAATTTTAGTCAGTCTAGCAGAGCCTTAGGGGCTCTAGCGTAGGGGGACAAACAGCCATGACAGGTGCACAGGCCAAGATGGGTTTCTCTATTTGTATTTTGGCCTTGTAAGAATATCCATGATCCCAGGATGGGGGAGTCCAGAGGGTAGCTGTTGACTTGGTTGGGACAGCTCAGGAGCAAGGCAGGTCAGAAGTGAAAGGAGCATAGCAGAGGTCCTTGGAGGCAAGGAATCTAGAAATTCTCTCCACCTTATCTCCAGTTGTCTCCTCTACTGACAGAACATTTCTAAGCATGTTTAAAGTTTCCCCTCCACCCTCCTTCTTTCCCTCTCCTCTAGCCCCAGCCTAGACCAGCAGGCCTAAAAGTGTGATCCAAAGACATCTGGGGGCTCCCCCATCATGAGGTTCAGTCAAAACTACTTGCTTGGTAATACTGAGACATTATTTGCCATTTTTACTGTGTTGACATTTGCACTGATGGAACAAAGGCAATAGTGGGTCAAAGCACCTAAGCATGGATCAAGGCAGTGGCATGAAACTGCATTCATGTTATTCTTCATTATCAACATATTCCTGGTAGAAGAAATGTGAGTTTCACTTAAGAATGTTCTGGGGGACTTCCCTGGCAGTCCAGTGGTTAAGACTCTGTCTTCCAATGCAGGGGTTCAGTTTGATCCCAGCACAGGGACCTAGGATCCTGCATGCCACAAGGTCTGACCAAAAAGGTAAAAAAAAAAAAAAAAAAAAAAAA
>SJYA01003883.1:974895-1036204 GCA_006410615.1 Neotragus moschatus | reverse complement strand
AAAAAAAAAAAAAAAAAAAAAAAAAAAAAAAAAGCTGTGATTGAACAGTGAAATTTCATTTTTAATATGATAAATCTCAACTCTTTGAGTATATTTTGTTTTTAATAGTTTGTATGACAAATAGGAAGGATACCGAAGGCACTTCCGCCTCCTATTGGAGTATGATGTTGGCACGAGGAAAAGCACTTGTTTGATTGAATTGCAAGCGAAACTAGCCAGTTTTTCATGGAAAATTTTTTTTAACTTGAAAGAACAATTGACAGGAAAACTATGGTTGTTTAGACTTCAGTATTTGGCCAACATTTTGAAAATGAATCAAGTGATCGTGTCATCTCAAGGGAAATAACTGATAGCATTTGTTGTCAATGATAAACTCTAAGCTTTCAAGTAAGAAGTCAAATTTTGAAAAACCTGTAACTGTTACTGTAAGCTTGAGAATTTCTCAATACCCTAAAGACATTTTTGATAAGATTAATAGTTATATTAATGAATGTGAGTGTTTATATAGTATAATCACAAAATGAGTCAACAATTGGAAGATCTGTATAACTGGGTGAGTCATTTTCCAAATGACTAACGTATGATGTTACAAAATCATGGATAATAGATCCATTCAAAGTGCAAGCTAGACCAATGGATTTCAATTTAACAGAGTGCAAAAGGTTCATTGATATGGTTTCAGATTCAACATTGTCAATAAACGTTAAGAAATTACCACCTGTGAAGTTCAGATGTAGCGTCAAAGAATATTCACAGTGTATTAGTTTTCTATTGCTGCCATAACAAGGTACCACAAACTTAACAACTTAATATGATAACCATTTATTATTTCACACTTCTGTAGGTCAGAAGTCCATGGGGTTTCACCTGAGTTCTCTGCTTAGCCAAGTTGTCAGCTGGGCTAGATTTTTACCTAGAAGATCTCGGGGGGGGGGGGGGGGTGGAAATTTCTGCTTCCAAGCTCTCTCAGAACATTACAAAAGTTGAGTTCCTTCAGGTTGTAGGTTGTAGGTCCTTGTTGCCTTGCTGGCTTGTCATCTAAAAGCTACTCTCTGCTCCCAGAGGCTGCCCACATTTCCTCTCATGTGGCCCCTTCCATGTTCAAACCATCAATGGCATGTTCTCATGCTTCCAATCGCTCTTCCTTCTCTGCCCCTAGCCAGAGAAAGCAATCTGCTTTTAAAGGAGTCATATGATTGGATGAGTCCCACTGAAAATTTCTCTTTGCCAAATACTAACATAATCATGGGAGTGATAAACATCGTTAACATCCACTCTCAAAGGAGAGGACATTTATACACAGGTGAGGGTCATTTTGGGGATCATTCTTAGAATTCTACCTAAAAACTATTAAATAACTCCCTACATTAACTACATATCTTTGTGAGGCTATATTCTCCTCATATACTTTAACCAAAAGAACATATTGCAACAGACTGAATGCAAAAGCAGGTATGAGAATCCAGCTGTTTTTTATACCATCGGATATTAAAAAGAGATTTGGAAAAATGTAGTACAATGCCAGTTTTCTTGCTAGTATTTTCTGTTCTGGAAAATAGTAATTTTTCATTAAATCAGTTCAGTTCAGTCACTCAGTCGTGTCCAACTCTTTTAGACCCAATAGACTGCAGCACGCCAGGCCTCCCTGTNCGGTCCCACTGAGACAATCTGTGCATCAGAAGTCTCCACTTTGCTTAACCCAGTGGTCAAGTGTCAGTCCATAACCTGGCAAATCAAAAACCTTTGACAAAACTGATCACTCCCTCCTTTTTCTGTTTTATTCTGAAATGTACAGAAAAGTACATAAAACATATATATAAAGTTTAGTTCAGTCGCTCAGTCATGTCCAACTCTTTGCGACCCCATGAATCGTAGCATGCCAGGCCTCCCTGTCTATCACCAACTCCCGGAGATCACCCAAACTCATGTCCATCGAGTCGGTGAGATGGCCATCCAGCCATCTCATTCTCTGTCATCACTTTCTCCTCCTTCCCCCAATCCCTCCCACCATCAGAGTCTTTTCCAATGAGTCACTCTGCCCATCAGGTGGCCAAGTATTGGAGCTTCAGCTTCAGTCCTTCCAATGAATATCCAAGACTGATTTCCTTTAGTATGGACAGATTGGATCTCCTTGCAGTCCAAGGGACTCTCAAGAGTCTTCTCCAACACCACAATTCAAAAGCATCAATTCTTCGGTGATCAACTTTCTTTATAGTCCAACTCTCACTTCCACACATGACTACTGGAAAAACTATAGCTTTGACTAGAGAGACCTTTGTTGGCAAAGTAATGCCTCTGCTTTTTAATATGCTATCTAGGTTGGTCATAGCTTTTCTTCCAAGGAGTAGGCATCTTTTAATTTCATGGCTGCAATCACCATCTGCAATGATTTTGGAGCCCCCCAAAATAAAGTCTCTCACCATTTCCATTGTTTCTCTGTCTATTAGCCATGAAGTGATGGGACCGGATGCCATCATCTTAGTTTTCTGAATGTTGAATTTTAAGCCAACTTTCACTCTCCTCTTTCACTTTCATCAAGAAGCTCTTTCGTTCTTTGCTTTCTGCCATCAGGGTGGGTGGTGTCATCTGCATATCTGAGGTTATTGATATTTCTCCTGGCAATCTTGATTCCAGCTTGTGCTNGCTATCTAGGTTGGTCATAACTTTTCTTCCAAGGAGTAAGCGTCTTTTAACTTCATGGCTGCAGTCACCACCTGCAGTGATTTTGGAGCCCCCAAAACTAAAGTCAGACACTATTTCCACTGTTTCCCTATCTAATTCCCATAAAATCATGGGACCAGATGCCATGATCTTCGTTTTCTGAATGTTGAGTTTTAAGCCAACGTTTTCACTCTNACTTTTCTTCCAAGGAGTAAGCGTCTTTTAACTTCATGGCTGCAGTCACCACCTGCAGTGATTTTGGAGCCCCCAAAACTAAAGTCAGACACTATTTCCACTGTTTCCCTATCTAATTCCCATAAAATCATGGGACCAGATGCCATGATCTTCGTTTTCTGAATGTTGAGTTTTAAGCCAACGTTTTCACTCTCCAACTTTTTCACTTTCATCAAGAGGCTTTTTAGTTCCTCTTCACTTTCTGCCATAAGGGTGGTGTCATCTGCATATCTGAGGTTATTGATATTTCCCCCGGCAATCTTGATTCCAACTTGTGCTTCTTCCAACCCAGCATTTCTCATGATGTACTCTGCATATAAGTTAAATAAGCAGGGTGACAATATACAGCCTTGACGTACTCCTTTTCCTATTTGGAACCAGTCTGTTGTTCCATGTCCAGTTCTAACTGTTGCTTCCTGATCTACATATAGGTTTGTCAAGAGGCAGGTCAGGTGGTCTGGTATTCCCATCTCTTTTGGAATTTTCCACAGTTTATTGTGATCCACACAGTCAAGGGCTTTGGCATAGTCAATAAAGCAGAAATAGATGTTTTTCTGGAACTCTTGCTTTTTCCATGATCCAGCGATGTTGGCAACTTGATCTCTGGTTCCTTTGCCTTTTCTAAAACCAGCCTGAACATCTGGAATTTCATGGTTCATGTATTGCTGAAGCCTGGCTCGGAGAATTTTGAGCAGTACTTTACTAGAGTATGAGATGAGTGAAATTGTGTGGTAGTTTGAGCATTCTTTGGCATTGTTTTTCTTTGGGATTGGAATGAAAACTGACCTTTTCCAGTCCTGTGGCCACCAAATTTGCTGGCATATTGAGTGCAGCACTTTCACAGCATCATCTTTCAGGATTTGGAATAGCTCAACTGGAATTCCATCACCTCCACTAGCTTTGTTCGTAGTGATGCTTTCTAAGCTTGACTTCACATTCCAGGATGTCTGACTCTAGGTGAGTGATCACACCATCGTGATTATCTGGGTCGTGAAGATCTTTTTTGTACAGTTCTTCTGTGTATTTTTGCCACCTCTTCTTAATATCTTCTGCTTCTGTGAGGTCCATACCATTTCTGTCCTTTATCGAGCCCATCTTTGCATGAAATGTTCCCTTGGTATCTCTAATTTTCTTGAAGAGATCTCTAGTCTTTCCCATTCTGTTGTTTTCCTCTATTTCTTTGCAGTGATTGCTGAGAAAGGCTTACTTATCTCTCCTTGCTATTCTTTGGAACTCTGCATTCAGATGCTTATATCTTTCCTCTTCTCCTTTGCTTTTCGCTTCTCTTCTTTTCACAGCCATTTGTAAGTTTAAATAAAGTTTAGTAGTAATAAGCAATAACAAAGCAAACTCGTCCAGATGAAGAAAGAACATCACGAGGGTGCAAAAAGCGCCCTCGTATGTCTCCAATCACAAATCTCTCCCTCTCTCCACCTCCAATGTGACCATCATCTTTACATTTGTGATAATTTTTTTTTAATGTTTTTAGCAACTAAGTAATGCATTTCTGAGCAACACAGCTTTTGCCTGCTTTGCAACTTGATGGGATTGGAATCATACCACATGCATCCTTTTGTGTCCACATCAATACTTATCATGTTTTTAAACTTCTGCCAACATGTTAAGTATATAAAGGTATCCCACGTTGTATTTAATGTGCAACTACTTTAAAAGATTAAGCATTCTTTTTCATATATTTACTAGCCATAGATATTTCTTCTGTTGTAAAGTGGCTGCTCAAGTCTGCCGCTTCTCTGTTGGGCTGCCTATCTTTTTACAATAGTAGTTCTTTACATTCTAGATAGTACATTACTTCATCAAATCTAAGCAATCAACAGCTTCTAAAATACACCATTATTTTACCCTAAAAAAGAAAAAAAAACTGGCAATTATAATTGAAATATTTCACATATTGCAATATGCATTCCAACTGTTCAGTTCAGTCACTCGGTCGTGTCTGACTCTTTGCGACCCCATGAATCACAGCACCCAGACCTCCCTGTCCATCACCAACTCCCGGAGTTCACTCAGACTCTCGTCCATTGAGTCAGTGATGCCATCCAGCCATCTCATCCTCTGTCATCCCCTTCTCCTCCTGCCCCCAATCCCTCCCAGCATCAGAGTCTTTTCAGTCAACTCTTCACATAAGGTGGCCAAAGTACTGGAGTTTCAGCTTTAGCATCATTCCTTCCAAAGAACACCCAGGGCTGATCTCCTTCAGAATGCACTGGTTGGATCTCCTTGCAGTCCAAGGGATTCTCAAAAGTCCTCTCCAACACCACAGTTCAAAAGCATCAATCCTCTGGCGCTCAGCTTTCTTCATAGTCCAACTCTTACATCCATACATGACTACTGGAAAAACCATAGCCTTGACTAGATGGACCTAGTCGGCAAAGTAATGTCTCTGCTTTTCAATATTCCAATTGTAGAGAGGCTAAAATGTGAAATAATTGTGTCTCAGCACTGCAGTCTTTTGCCAGATGTATGTGGTTGCAAATGGGGTGTTTCTGCTACCAAAATATGGTTTGAAATATGCTTTCTTCAAATAGTGCTTTCTGCAAAGTCAGACACCAAAAATAAGAAAAGCTTATGGAGAAAATAGGATAGAGTTGATCTCTCAAAGTCTGCCACAACTCAGTAAACAGAGCACTGATAAAGCCAATAACAATCCTAATGAAAACTATTAATACAATTTAGTCGATGCTATGTTTCTAATAAAAAATACTAGAGTAAATAAAATATTTCATCTTTAAAATTTTCTGTGAAAAGGTAGCTTGATAGAAAGGTACAGAGGGTTGAGGACACTGAATAATAAAGACAAGGCAAAAGATACAGTCAATAATTTTAAGATAAAGTAAGTTCAAATTGAGAAAAGAGGCCAAATTGAGGTGAACGGGCATCATACACAGTAAAACAAAAGCAACATTCAGCTATGTTTGTATATTCTTTGTTTACTTGCTGCTACTTGATGATACACAAGATTGGCTAGAGAAAATGAAATAAGAACCAATGTAACTTAGCCATTCAGCTGATATCATTCTCCTACCTACTTACCTGCATTACTGAAACAAATGTTGCAAAACAGAATCTTCTCTCACTGTGATTTCACCTTTTGTTTTTAAAAAATAAACAGTTCTTTGATGATAGAAGTTTTTCATTTTAATGTAGTCAAATTTATGAATTGTTTCCTTTAGAGCTAATGGTTTTGTGTTCTGCTTTAGAAATCCTTTCCAAGGCCATGGGAGTACTCTACATTCTTTTTTAAAAAGCATTACAGCTTTGCCTTTCACACCTAGTACTTTAATGTACTAGAGCTTTTTTTGGTTTGATGGGAAGTAGTAGCCCAATTTCCTTTTTTTCCCCGAAAAGCTTATTCAACAAGATTTATTGAAAAAAAATCAGTATTTTCTCCTCTAATTGGCCATGGCACTCCTGTCATAGGAATCCTATACAGAAATGCCCATATGAGACTGAGTGTCTACATCCCATGTACCCACTGACCATTCCTGCACCTTTATCACAGTGTTGTAATTATTATACTGCTGTGATAAATCTTGAGATATAGCAGAAAAAGTTCACTTGTTTTTTCTATTCATAGCCTTTCTATATGAATTCTAGAATCAGATAGGCTAAATATGCTGAAATTTTATTGAATTAGATTGAATCTATTAATCAATTTGAGGAGAAGTGAAATCTTTACCATATTCAGTCTTTACTCCATGAACAAGAAATCTCTGTCAAAATATTTAGATCTTCCTTAATGTCCATTAATTTTACCTGATAGAGATCTTTACCCTTTATTCTTAGAGATGAAATAGGAATTTCAACTCTTTTTATGCTATTTTTATGCTATGCATGGTATTTTTCTACAAATTTTAATTTTTTAATTGTTGATAGTATGAAAGAATAAAATTATGGGAGCTGATTTGGTCACTTTACGTAATTTATCTATAATAAAATTGACTGATTATAATGGCATAATTTGCCTATAATGCAGTTCACTGATTCTCGTGATAGATTCTATGGATTTTGGGAACCGTCACCCCCAAAAGTCTCCCTGCGCCCTTCTGCAGTCTACCACCCTATGGCAGCCACTGACCTGCTGTCTCTATAGTTCTGCCTTTAATAGATGCTCACATAAATGAAATCACACATTAATTTGATTTCAGTAGTGGTTTGTGTCTGGCTTCTTTCACTTTGCATGATGCTTTTGAGATTCATCCAGTTTGTTTTTCAATATCCTTTTATTACTGAGGGGTATTCCAACTCCACTGTATAGATACACCAAAATTTGATTACGCATTCACCACTGGTGGACATTCAGGCTGTTTCCAGATTTTAGATACTATATAAAAAGCTGTTGTACAAGTCTTTGTATAGATTTATATTTAAATTTATGTTGGGTTAATGCCTAAGAGTAGAACTGCTGGGTCATATGACAAATGTATGCTTAACTTTCTAAGAAAAAGTCCAAAGTAGACATACTACTTTGCATTCCTACAAACAATATATAAGAGCTATAGCCGTTTTACATTATTATTTCCATGTAGGAATTCCTTTCTGGAGCTTCCTGATAGATTTACTTTTTCTAAATCCCAAGAAAAATGAGTTGAAAGGGAAAATGAAGAGGAAAAAATATATACTTCTACTGTGAGAATTAAAGCTTAATAATTTAACATAGAGATGCTGCTTGTTTGAAAGAATCTATTGATATCAATTGAAAGCAAGAGCAGGAAACACTGAAAGCAGAATGAAATGTTAATGCTGATATTTCCAGGGACTAGGACAAAAGCACAGGGGAGAGCAGCAGTCACATCTATCCGTCAGTCTTACCTGCAGCCCTTCCCATGCTGCAGGTGTGTGGCCAGGGCTCTGATAACAGTGGGTTTTCTTACAAATATAATGCTGAAGGCTAGATAAGACCCTAAGTTGGCAGCTTCAACCTGATTCTGTGTAATGTTTTTAACATTGGTCAGGGCATCTGAATGTTACCTGAACACTATTCAACAATGTTCTCTGATATTTTCCTCCATTTGATATTTGCTACAAGTTGCAGAGCTTTGTAAATAAGAGAAGTGCAAGAAGTGAATGCTGTTGTAGAACACTTCAGCCTGAAATTAGAAACTAGTCTACAATCTGAAGTAAAAGCAACATAGACTTTAGCGGCAAAAACAATCAGGGCAAAAAACAAGTACTTTCAGCATTAAAAAAGGAAACAAGTTTGTATGAATGATCAGTGCAAAATGAAATATTTTTTCCTATGTCTAAATATTTGTTACCAAAGATGAAGGCGATCAGATAATGCAACGGATACTTTATGTGCTTCAAGTTTTCATTTCAGGAGTGCAAAACGCAAATATTAAATATGTGTAGTATTATCTTTCAAACTTTTAGATGATTTTTATTTGGCATTTATTTTGTGTTAATGTTAATTCCTTTAAGACTTTTTTTGTTAGCAAATGCCTGTATCAGGCTGAGACCATTTAAAAATGTTATCAAAATCTTGTTATGTTAATTTTTAATAATATTAAACCATTTGATTTTATGCTGTCATTTTCTCTCTTTAAGCACTTGGTACACTCAGGAGAAACCATCCCACACCTCAGTGTTCAGAGCCATTATTACTGCTCTAATGGTCAAGTGTAGCAGTCATTAGGATTCACAAACTATTTGGCTCAACTGGTACTTTGTCACAATCATCCACAGGTTATACTAAGATTAAATGATGATATCACTTGTCACAAATTATCAGCAACTTGCTTCCCGCTGGAAGGAATTTGTCTCTGTGCTCAAGCCCAAGTACACATCCAAAAGCAATCTTAAAACCCCTTCTTGGAGCATCTGTCTCCTGGGACTGCTACCAGTACCAATCCTGTAACAGCCAGGGTCCTAGCAGGAGGAAGAAACTAGATGGTAACCTGAACAAGGACAACCTAATGTAAAGAATTATTAACTATTTATAAAGAATTAACTAAGGCGGAATGAAAGAGAATTCTAAAGAGTATCATCCTAGAGTTGAACAAGAATACCCAAGTAAGGAAAAAACTTGGAAGAAAGAGATGCTCTCAAAATCTGAGATTCAGACCATTTTGGAGAAGGTGCATAGCAGCCCACTAGACAGTAGAGAAGTCTGCTGGGTTGCCTTGGGACAGAGCTGGTTCACTATCAGTGAGTTGAGGCTGGTGGGCAGGGTCTGCTGGAGTACCAATAAAATTCACCAGCAAACTGCTTTGAGTGGAAGGGACATGTAGCGGGGTGTTTTGGACTTACTAGAAAATCAGCTGGGAAAGTGGCTGGGCTTACTGGAAACCCACTGGAAAAACATTTGCAAGAGATTTTGCTGAAATCTGGGGAGCCTGCTGGGTTCCCCACAGAACTCATTGGGAAACTGTGAAGAACTCAGCTGGCACATTGGTGGAATTTATGAAGCCACCTATGTGAGCCTGTTCCTAGACTCACTGTTGGGACTCCCCCTACTCCTACCCCTCACTCCCCTCCCTGTCCCAGCCATGTGTACCGCTGAACTTGCCCCTGGGTAGCTGATTGCTAGAATGCTGCTGAAACTGAGTATCTTTTTGCAGGCAGAAGCAAAAAGAAAAAGGCACACTGAAGCCAGGAAAAGACGACTTTTTTCCTCCAGTATCCTTCCTACATCTTCTACTGATAAAGCTCATCGTTGTGCCAGATGGTAAGGAGAAAATGTGACAATATCATAAGAAGGCAAAAAGAGTAGATTTGAAGCCAAGAGGCTGTGAGTAATAAACTGGCAGACTAGTTTTCTGAGAGAGTGCATCATGAACTCAAGTTGAATTTTTGTCAAATGCTTTTTCAGCACCTATGGAGAAGATCATATGGCTTTTCTAGTTGGTTACTATATTAATCTTCACATGTTATACCAACCTTGCATTCCTGGGACAAATTTTACTTGGTCAAAATGTGTTATCCTTTTTCTATATTACCATGTACTGATTTACTAAAATAAAGGACTTTGAGCCTATGTTCATGAACAATGTTGGTCTAATACTCTTCACGTTTTCATCTGGCTTTAGAATCAGGATAATGCTCAGATCATGGAGTGAGACTGGGAAATGTTCTAATTTTCAAAAGAAGCTGTATAGAATTGGCATTAATTCTTCTTTAAATATTTGGAACAATTTACCAGTACCATCTGGGGCCTGAAGTTTTCTCTACAGGAAAATTAAAAACTACAAATTTAATTTCTTTAATAGATACAAGGCTGTTCAGTTCTATTTCTTCCTGAGTGAGCATTGGTAATTTTTGTCTTCCAAGGGATTTATACATTTCATATGAATTGTTGAGTTTACTGGCATAAGTAGTTTAGAAAATTCCTTATTATCCACTTAACCTCTGTAGGATTTTCAGTGGGACTATCTCTCATTCCCAATAATGTTAATCACTTCTATTAATCTTTAAGAAGCAGCTCTGAATCTCACAGATTTCTCTCTATTGTTTCTCTGTTTTCTAGTTTATTGATTTCTGCTTTTTATTATTTCCTTCCTGCTACTTAATTTGGGTTTACTTTGCTCTTAAGGTAGAAATTTAGATCATCGATAGAGATCTTTATTATTTTCTAATGTAAGTCTTCATTACTATAAATTTCCCTCTAAATACTGCTCTAACAACATCCCACAAATGGATATACTGTAGTGAAATGTGTGATACTTTGTAATTTTTCCTGTGGCTTATTCTTTAACTCACAAGTGAGTCAGAAGTGTAGCAATTTAATTTCCAAATATTTGGAGATTTTCTATATATCTTTCTGTAAATGATTTCTAATTTAATTCCATTAGGATCAGAGAACATATTTTACATGACTGAAATCCTCTTAAATGTACTGAATCTTGTTTAATGGTCCAGAATACGATCTATATTTGTATATGTCCCTTGTGCACTAAAGAATGTATATTCCTGTGTTCTTTGATGGCACGCTCTAACAAGTAACAGTTAGGTCAAGTTGGCTGACAGTGTTATTCATGTTATAATCTTATTGATTTTTTGCTTACTTTTTCTAAACCAAGTATTGATATCTTGAATGTAATTATGAAGTTTTCTATTTTCCTTTTAGTTCTCATTCTGATATCATTTCCATTCCATCTGAAGAATTTTCTTTACTATTTTTTATAGTACAAGTCTACTGGAGAAAAATTCCCTCATCCTTTTTTTTTTTTTTTGATCTCAAAAATTTATATATATTTTTAAGAATATTTTTACTGTATATAAATCTAGGTTGGCATCTTTTTCCTTCCAGCATTTTGAAGATAACATTTGATTGGCTTCCAGCTTGTACTGTTTCTATTAAGTCTGTAGTCAATCTATATTCCCTTGAATGATCTCTTTTTCTGTCTGCCTTTCATATTTTCTCTTTATCACTGGTTTTCAGCAATTAGATTATGAAGTACACTGACTTTTTTAATGTTTCTACTGCTTGAGGTTTGTTGATACTCTTAGATCTACTGGTTTATAGTTTTCACTGAACCTGGAATGTATGGATGTGAGAGCTGGACTGTGAAGAGGCTGAGCACCGAAGAATTGATGCTTTTGAACTGTGGTGTTGGAGAAGACTCTTGAGAGTCCCTTGGACTGCAAGGAGATCCAGCTAGTCCATTCTAAAGGAGATCAGCCCTGGGTGTTCTTTGGAAGGAATGATGCTGAAGCTGAAACTCCTATACTTTGGCCACCTCATGCGAAGAGTTGACTCATTGGAAAAGACTCTGATGCTGGGAGGGATTGGGGGCAGGAGGAGAAGGGGACGACCGAGGATGAGATGGCTGGATGGCATCACTGACTCGATGGGCGTGAGTCTGAGTGAACTCCGGGAGATGGTGATGGACAAGGAGCCCTGGTGTGCTGCGATTCATAGGGTCACAAAGAGTCGGACACGACTGAGTGGCTGAACTGAACTGAACTGAACCTGGAAACATTTCAGCCACTATTTTTTCAAGTATTTGTTCTGCTTCCCCCACTTTGGCTTGACAGCATGCCATAGGTTGATATGAAGAGATCAGTCACAGTCCTGTCCTGTCTGTAATCCAAGGTCTGAAAACAGATGTTATACATATCTTGTCCAATTATTTAAGATAAGAGGGTAAACCCAGTATGAGGAAGTGCTTTGTGGCAAAAGCAGAACTGTCCCGGTCTCTCTCACTGTTTGATTGCTTTTTAAAAGTTCACTTTTGTATTCTGTTTCCTCTCCATGTTTCTGTTTGATAAATTTATATTGTTAGGTCTTCCAGTTCACCAATCTTTTCTGTTGCAGTTTCTAATCTGCTAGGTTAAACTCATCCAGTGAGGTTTTGAAGTCCCATATAGTTCCTTTTAAAAATATGTATCTTGTTTTCTCTTCATTCTGTTCATTTGTCCTTTAAATCCTTGAGCATATTTATGAGATAACTTTAAAATTTTTGGTATGGTCATTATCTGTGTCATTTCTGTTTTTTTTTTTCTTTAATCAGCTCACTTTTCTTTTAATTATGGGTCACTTTTTTTGTTTTTATGCCTAGTAATTTTTTATTAGACACTAGACATTATGAATACGATGCTATTCAGTGTCTAGATTTTTTTGTCTTCCTTTAAAGAGTTCTTATCTTTCCCCCTTTCCCTCCCTCTCTTCCTTTATTTTTACTAACTAGATAAGTTACATGCATATTCACTTGATCCTTTTGGGACTTTTTAAATTAAACTTTGTTAAGTTCAGTCGCTTAGTCGTGTCCGACTCTTTGCGACCCCATGAATCGCAGCACGCCAGACCTCCCTGTCCATCACCAACTCCCGGAGTTTACTCAGACTCACGCCCATCGAGTCAGTGATGCCATCCAGCCATCTCATCCTCGGTCGTCCCCTTCTCCTCCTGCCCCCAATCCCTCCCAGCATCAGAGTCTTTTCCAATGAGTCAACTCTTCGCATGAGGTGGCCAAAGTATTGGAGCTTCAGCATCATTCCTTCCAAAGAAATCCCAGGGCCGATCTCCTTGTTAAAGTGGGTCTAAATCTATAGCCTCTTTAACACTACTAGTAAGCCATGACCCTTATGGGGTCTCTCCACTCAGGTTGGTTAGAACTCAAATTACTCTTGGCCTTGTGTAAGCTCTGGGAATTGTTAACCTTACATCTCACAGAGAGTTCTTTGCCTACTTTGTGAAGTCATGTTCTCAGCTTAATATTCAGCAATAAATCCAAGAAGGCACCTATGCAGTTTGCCTGAGCTTTCTTTATCTCTTCCTCTCTGATACCCAGCCTGCAAATTCCTAACATCTCAGAATTCTTGAACACATATTTGTGTACCCTTAACTCAGAGCCTGCTAAACTCATCCTAGGCTCTTCCTCCATGTGTTATAGCCTCAAAAGTGCCCCAATCAGAAAGCTGATGAAATTACAGGATTCTTTTGTGTTCAATCTCCTTCCTATTCCCTTAGGGATCACAGTTGTGCTCTGTGAAATGTCTGACAACAGTAGAAGTCTCTCTCATTAATTTTGCTGTTTAAATTATTTCAGGTTTTCTCAGTGGGCACCCCTACTAGGTGGCTTTTCTCCTAAATGTTCCTCTGATATGTTCCCAAAATTTTTAAAACATACTTTCCAGTACAACTGATGTTCCAACCTCACCTTGCACTTTCCTTACTCTAGGCTAGGAATCAGAATTTTCTCCAGAAAGACCTGGTATCTTTTAGTAAAGAATCACATTTAGAGACCAGATGTGACCATCCAATCTGCTAACTGCTACTGATGCATAAGGGCTTCTAGATTCTTGGAAGGGTTTTATTTTATTTTATTATTTTTTTTTGACGCACAACCCGCAGCACAGCGAGTGTCCTTTATTTGTACTATTGGTAGAAAACTGGGTTTTAGACTTCAAAATCTGTATTACAAAATTACGAGCAGCAGTTTCAAGCATTTCGGCAATGTTGATGAACTCTACTTTGCTGACACAAGCAAGGCAGGCCCTGTCCGAGGTGGACTGTCACACGTCCTGAGGCACTGAGGCCGCCCTGCTCAGGACCCATTTGCAACGGTGTCTTCTTCCATCTCCTCTTCACCATCATCGGTGGGGCCTGCTCTGCGTTCTCTGCCAGGTATCTGACCGGACTGCAGCAAGCCCTTCAGCCGCTCCACTTCAGCCAAAGTTGACGCATTTCCTATAGCGTTCTTGATGGCTTCCACATCCCCTGGGGACGGCCCACCTTTCTTTTTGTCAGTCGGCAAACCAGCACCTGGATTGAAAGTTTTGCTTCTTCTGGCAATATCCTTTGCAAGTTGTGCACCCTGTTTGCCCTTGAACATTTTCTCTGCTTCCTGACGCTCTTTTCGTTTCACTTTCTGGAAATCCAGTACTCTGACTTGTGGAACTTCATAAATCACATAGAGTCTGTAATGCTTCTTATTGGTTACAGGGTTCCTTAGAATACTCAGATAAGTCAGTGACTTGAGAGATGCCAGAGGGTCCAGATCACCCAGTTCCACAAGACTGTTATTGGTGACAATGAGTTCTGTCAGACAGGGCAGAGCCTGATCAAGCCCCTCACCTATACGGCATATTCTATTGTTGTTCACTAATAATGTTTTCAGTCTTCTCAACAAAGGAAAACCATCCAGTTTCCTGATTTCATTGTCAGAAAAATCAATGGCATCAAATTAGTCTAAGGTGGCACCGAGATTTTCAATGACAGGAATTTTATACCCTCGCAGGTCCAGCTCTCGGTCCCGCACCGCGTTGGTGTACTGCGCCGCCTGCTCGATCAGCTCCGCCGTCAGCTTCACCATCCTGCAGCCTCCCGCCGTTTGTCCCACCACACTGACGTCCCAGCGTTCCCCCTCTTGGAAGGGTTTTAGACAGTTCAATTTGTAAGTCAGAAGTTCCCATTAGGATCTGAAATGACTATAGCCGCTTGGAAATTAGGAATTAAAACAAATAAACTAGAGCTCCTTTCTAGGGCAAAAACTCATACTGGGGAGAAACTGCAGAACTAGGACAATAAATGTAAGTTAAAAAGAAGATTCAAGTAAAAGTGGCAGAGGGCAGCAGAAAGTACAAGTACATATTTTTATTAACTTGCTTTAACAAGGAAAAAAGAACCTCTAGAGGTACGAAACTAAAAATGTTGCCCTGAGAAACCCCATGTGGGCAAAATACCAAGTCACTTATAAGGGAATAAAGCTCAGATTGTGTTCAGATTTTTTTTTAAAGAGCAATGCTTTATGCCAAAAGACAATTAGATAATTAAGACAGGGCAAGAAGTTATGAGCCAACAATCTCATATCCATCCACACAAACTTTTAAAGTATAAAGATCACAGACAATTGATATAATGATTCTGTGAACCCTTCATGGAAATCTGGTAAAGAACAAGCTTCAGACAACCAGAATTATTGAAGAAATGACAACATAGGGTTGGTAGTTTGGTTAAACATGTATCTAAGCATAGAACAGAGCATAAATGATTATAAAAGGGAGAGTACAGTACATAATGGTTGCTTGAATTACCAATATAGATACAGATCCAGGATCAAAAAACAGGGAGGATGTGGAAAGAATATGCAAAGGAGAGTAAGCTTGCCGATTACCTTATATTTGTGGGAATAAAAGACAGTACCCTCAGGTCAGATGATGGGAGAAGGAGAAGGAAGGATGAAGAAATGACTGTATAATTTTAGTATTGCTCATAGTAGGACCAAATAAAAGGGAGGAGGAACAGAGTACTATATAAAGGTAGCCATTAGAATAAAGATATAACTCTTCCTAAAAAGAGAGATCAAATAAAATAGATTACACAGTGAAAGGGGTTTTTGTATAAAAGACTTGTATACAGGTAAAAAGGGGGTTCCCACGTGGTGCTACTGGTGAAGAACCTGCCTGCCAGTGCAAGAGACCCCTGGATCAGGAAGCTCCCCTAGAAGAGGGCATGGCCTCCCACTCCAGTATTTATGCCTGGAGAATCCATGGACTGAGGAGCCTGGCAGTCTACACTCCGTGGGGTCACAAAGAGTTGGACACAACTAAAGTGACGTAGCACGCACCCATGCATATAAGTAAAACAGAAAAACATGACAAAACTCGGGCTAAAGATATCATATCAATAAATATAAAGTTTCACACTGGCTACAAAATACAAAAACATGACAAAACTGAGATGAAAGGTATTGATCAAGTCAATAAATATGAAGTTTCACACTGGGTACAAAGTTCAACACTATTTATAAAACAAAGATTCAGAAAGATAAAAGAATAGGAAGATTTATTCTTTTTGGCAGATTCTTTGCCATCTGAGCCACCAGGGATGCAGAGTGAGATTCAGAAAGATAAAAGAATAAAAAGATTTATCAGGCAAATGCAAAAAAGGCAGGACTTGCAATTCTGAAATCTCATAAGGTAGATTTATAGGAGGATAGCATAGATAAGGGGTCATATTTTAAAATAAAAAATTTTATACCATGTTAAAAAGTCTAGACTTTTTAAAGTAAGACTAGTAAACAGGACCCTCTGAAGGATAAACTACAGATGTGCAGGAAACAGACGTGCCCTAGGTATGAGTCACTATAGTTCAGTTTGTTTCTCTGTTACTTGTGTTTGCAAATAATTCCATTTTATATACTTCTATATATCTTATAAACCTCATAATACAATAGTGTTAACTTTAACCAGAGAAATGATTAAAAGTTTGAAATTAAAGTTTAAAAAACAAAAAAATCAGACATACACTTTAAAGATGGACTAGACTGAGGTGACATGGGAGGCAGGGGATACAGTTACAAGGGGGCAAGGGGACGAACACTGCTTGAGTATTTCAGATCAAGTGGTTTGCAATTATACTCAAACTTTAATTCTAACAGCTATATGAAGCGAGCCTTATGATTTCATATTTTATACATGGAGATTCTGAAACCTTAGGAAGTTTAAGTAATCTGCCCAAGTGAACCAACTAGTATAATGCTAGAATCAAGATTTTGAAGTCAGTTATACTTAGTTCTTTGCAACTACATAATGGATGTGAGAGTTGGACTGTGAAGAAAGCTGAGTGCTGAAGAATTGATGTTTTTGAACTGTGGTGTTGGAGAAGACTCTTGAGAGTCCCTTGGACTGCAAGGAGATCCAACCAGTGCATTCTGAAGATCAGCCCTGGGATTTCTTTGGAAGGAATGATACTAAAGCTGAAACTCCAGTACTTTGGCCACCTCATTCAAAGAGCTGACTCATTGGAGAAGACTCTGATGCTGGGAGGGATTAGGGGCAGGAGGAGAAGGGGACAACAGAGGATGAGATGGCTAGATGGCATCACTGACTCGCATGAGTCTGAGTGAACTCCGGGAGTTGGTGATGGACAGGGAGGCCTGGCGTGCTGTGATTCATGGGGTTGCAAAGAGTCAGACATGACTGAGCAACTGAACTGAACTGTATGGCAAATTTTTGTTGTTGTTGTTTAAAGTCTAAGTAAGAAAGAGGGAGAGTCTATGATAGTGCAGAGAGAGAAATATTTCAGAAGCATAATTAGGAAGGCTTGGTGATGAACTGGACATTGTGTAAGATTAAATAACAAGATAAAGGTAGAAAGAATTCCAGAGACGGTGTAAAAGCTAGTATCCACAAGGAGTTACAAATATACTGAGAAGTAAAACAAATCAGAATGTCCTTTTAGGCCCTTTTACTGTTTACTGCTTTTCTTCTTCCCCAGACCTACGCTAATTAAACCAAGTTTACATGATTTATTATGTGCTTAAAAAAAAAAAAGCCAAAAACACAATTACAACAACAATCAGCTCCTATGAAAACTATTAAAACTGGAATGGATACACCAACATCTAGGTAAAAATTCAAAGGCAGCAGGCACTGCACGCTTCCTCGTTTTCCTTTGGGGAAAGGGCAGATTTTAAAATCAGTAATATCCTAATTATTAATATAAAATGTTTGTTCTCAGTATACAAGCACAGAGAGCAAAAAAGTCTTAACTGCATAGGTTTTATAAATTTAGAAATTGATTTATAGGAGAAAAAATCTAGTTAGCAACATGTACATTTATATCATTAAATTCTTAAAGTCTAATCAATTTTTTTAAGTCACAATGTAAAATCTGCTTATTTTTCTATTTTTAAAAACCAAACCCTTGAAAGTCCTCTGAAAAATTTTCTCTTTATCCAGTTTTTGTTTCATTCCAGTGCCCCAACTTAATCTTCACAATTTCATATGAGATTCTCTAAAGAATTATTTCTAGGTATTTGATTAAATAAAGATATCTTGGCCACACTTCTTTGACTCCTTCTTATACTTACATGGAATGGTTCTCAAGTAGAGATTATCTCTGATCACCTGCTGCAGTTTATGGTCAACTGATCCTTTCTGAAACTGAAGACTCAGGTAATGTCGCAAATCTTTATTAATGACTTTGCCTACAACAACAACAACAAAAAGACACAAGACAAAATAAATAATTGTTAGGTCTCCAGTTAAATATCAATGCTAGTTAATGACTACCCTTAAACCATTTAGCCATAAATCGGATAAAAGAAATCAGAGTATTTTATTCAAAATAACATAACTGTACCAAACTATTATAGGTACTATAGTTAAAATACACACCTGTAATATACAATGTGGGCATAATTTTACATAGCAAGAGAGGGAGGAGGTATAGGTCAGAGAATATGACAAATATCCAAGGTAATTTCATTCAATCCCATGACTTTAAGCACAATCCATAAACAGTTCAGTTCAGTCACTCAGTCATGTTGGATCCATAAACAGGTAAGTTTCAAATTCTTATCACTTCTCTATCCCTGACCTAACTCCACCAGACTCCAAATGCATCAAACTCCTTTATCTATATTGCAGATAAATAAGTACCTCAAATTTCAGATGACCAAAATAAGAACTCTTAATTCTATCCTCTCCCATTACCTTTCTCTCCTTTAATCTTAGAAAATCACTTCCTCTGTCTTAGAAAATTACCACAATCTTGCTGAAGCTGAAGCTCCAATACTTTGGCCACCTCATGCAAACAGCTGATTAACTGGAAAAGACTCTGATGCTGGGAAAGATTGAAGGCAGAAGGAGGAGAGGGCAACAGAGGTTGAGATGGCTGGATGGCATCACTGATTCAATGGACATGAGCTGGGGCAAACTCTGGGAGATGGTGAGGGACAGGGAAGCCTGGAGTGCTGCAGTCCACCAAACAAGAACAACAATCCAATAGAACAAGCCTCAAACCTAGACGTCAGCCTCAATTTCTTCTTTTTACTTCTATCCCTCAATGCAATTAATTAGCAATTTTTGTCAGTTCTCCCTTCAACACATATCCCATAACTGCTTCCTTCTCTCTATTTCCATTGCTACCACCTTAAGCTAATCCACCATGATTTCTCACCTGAAATTTTGCAAAAGCCTTCTAATCCATTCCTTTGCACCCATTTTTGGTTCCTTCCTGCTTCCACCTTTCCCAAAGAAGCCAGAATGAGATTTTAAAACATAAGTCAGATAATCGCTACTCTGTTTAGAGCCACCTAATGACTTCTTGCTTCTCTTGGAATATAATGCAAACTTCTAAACAGGGCCTAGCAAGCCCTACATGTTCCGGCTCTGACCATCTCGAACCCAAACTCACCCACCCTTGCCCCTCTCAAACTATCTTCCGCCCACAAGTCCATTTTTCTCATCTCTAATAGGCCAAATGGGTCCTGTTCAGAACCTTCTGCCTGCCACTAGATGCAACAGGCCTTCTAGACACCACGTAAATGAGTAAGAATGAGAGTTTCTTCCTTATTTTCGGGGAAAATGGGAGATTAAAAAGAATAATATTAGGAGTATCAAAGAAATATTAGCAGAAAAATAGGGAGGTACAGAAATCTGGTAGCAGTGAATTTGTAATAATGGTTGAACTTAAAATGATTATCAAAGCAATACAAACACTTTTCATTAGATAAAATTTCAGTAACTCAAAAAGAGCAATGCTAAAACAAAACAGATCATGTTACTGAATAAGAAATGAGCAGTTGATTAAAATATACACTTTACTTCAAACAATATAGTCATGGTCAAATTAGATAACTCAAAAGGTTACTACAGATCGGTTCATTCTTTCAACTGTTATTTCATAACATAGCATTTCTAATTCTCTCTTTTCTCACATAAATAAATAAACACAACCTGTATGAGAGAGTACTGAAATAAGCAGGAAATCAGAGTGCTTCTAAAGTTTGGAGATAACATTCATGTTCTAAACTAATAAACACAAACCCAAAAGTCCCTGTTTTGCATTGTCAAAAATAGATACTGAGGAAGGGGGAAATCTTGTGATCAAAGAAGAAAACCTGAAGGATGTTTACAAGGATAACACTGAACAATCTGTTGCCTGAGGCTGCTTCTATCAGGACACTTAGTGGCCCCACCAACCAAAGTCCAATTTAGATGGGTCTATATTATTTCATTTTTTAAATTATAGTACTTATTCATTGCTGGGTAGAAGAAAAACCTAATTCATAATCAGTACTGTACAGTCACATTGCTTATTTAACAAAACCATACCCAATTACGAGCTTATTAAATATTTGGAAAACGAGGCAAAAAGTGTTTTGATCGTGTTGTGATAATCACTATACAAAAGCTTTGGAGGATTGCTACATAAGTGCTTGAAAGTGTTTAGTGATATTTGTGGAGGTTTGGCTAGGGTTTTGACTAGACAGAGAACGAATTAGTTTTTTCAACCTAAAATAAATTATATAGACTTCAAAACCTGCTATCCAACATATTAAAAAAAAAAAAGATTTAATCTAGATAAAAGATAATGCCTGTTTTATTAAAGAAGACAATCTGAGTAAACACTTTTTAAATTCCAGGTTTAAAAAAGTTTTTGAAGCTTTACTAAAAAAATATGGCATGACTCAGAGAGATAACTATAAAATGCTAAAAACACACATTGAGTTTTAATCTACCAATCTAAAACAACAGCCATTGAATTAGATGTAATTAAAGACAAAGCCATAATAAAAATCATGGATCACAAGTTACAGCATGAGGGGCTCTCAACAGGGGAAATGAATTCAATTCCTGTTTCAAGGGCCCACAAGATCTTAAGACTGAGGGAATCTGTAAAGCAGAAAGAGTTAAAGAACACCACCTAGATTTATCAGAGTAAGAACTGCTTCCTATCTTCACCCCCACCTTCTACGGGGACTCTGGATGCAACACTGAGATGAGCAGTTGCAAAGAAAAGGGTGAAGTGCAGTTTCATAAATGGGCTATTTAAAGTATGAAAACTATTCAAAGATGTCATCACATTTCTCTGATGTTGGGAAAAAATATTACAAACATCAATAAAATGTCAATGATAAAAGATTAAAGAATTATATAGATTGGCATTCTTTAAAATTAATAATAAAGTATATTGGATATAGCAGTCATCGTGAATGTGCTTATTTCAAGACACCAAAAAAACTTTTGTTAAGGGGATGGACTATTACGCTTCCCTCTTTGATGTAGTTCCAGGAAATTTTTTTTTTTTTTTTTTTTAAGTACAAATATCCTAAATAGGCAGGTGGCTATGGAATTACCAGAAGGCCAACAGAAACACTGGCTCAGAGAGACAATGGAGAGATTATCTATACTACTGAACTGTAAATGAACTTCTGCCTTTTGTTTTAAGGAAGTTTCACAGAAAGTTGACATTTCAAGAGTATGAAAAACATCTATTTGGGATTAATGCAGTTAAACAAATGAGAAAAAAAGACTGTTCATAACTGCATTTTTACTCAGCCTTTGCTTCAAAGTGCTAAGACTATTCGTTGACTTTTAAGTGACTTATAAGTCAAATTGATTTATGAAACTTAAAAACAGATCTATAAATCTTACAAATACAGCTTAGCAGAGGAAAAGTCTATAACTGAGCTCTCAGTCACATGAATAAGTCCATACTCAAAAGAACTCATGACTCAAATTCATACTTTGTGAATGTATGCCATTTAATATTCACTACCATTACTCTTTAGGGGGCTTCCCTGATAGCTCAGTTGGTAAAGAATCTGCCTGCAATGCAGGAGACCCCGGTTCAATTCCTGGGTTGGGAAGATCCTCTGGAGAAGGGACAGGCTACTCACTCCAGTATTCTTGGGCTTCTTCCCTTGTGGCTCAGCTGGTTAAGAATATGCCCACAATGAGGGAGATCTGGGTTTGATCCCTGGGTTGGGAAGATCACCTGGAGAAGGGAAAGGCTATGCACTCCAGCATTTTGGCCTGGAGAATTCCATGAACTGTATTAGTCCACGGGGTCATAAAGAGTCCAGACATGACTGACTTTCACTTTCACTTTCTTCACTCTTTAAGGAATCAGTGTGTAGAGTCATTGGTTGTTCTTTAGGTAAACACTGTGGCATGCTGGCATAGGCCATGCAAGCAGCTGTAAACCAATCAAATTGCCAACATCTTACTGCCTTTTCCATAAAGATTGTCTAGAAGACTTTGTCAATCACTTGCCAAAGTCAAGATATGAGAAGTCTTTACTACTGTCTAATCTAGTAGTAATTATACAATTGAAAAGAAGAAAAAAAATGAGGTCAGTTTGGCATGTCTTTTTCTTATATATTTGAGTTGATTCATGGAGATCATCCCATTCTTCTCTAAACATTTCCAATATTTTATTAATTTTATTGTTTACAATCTCTTCAAATGTTGTGGGAGCTTAAAATTAGGGAAGTGGACTTGCATTTTCACAATGTATGCCTTTTTGGAAACTGGAACATTTGTCTCGCTTCAGTCTCTTGGTACTTCCCACATTGATGGTTTCATAAAGAATACTGACAATAACCCTGAGATCACACCTGAGAGTCCCTTTAACTCCTGGGAGGGCAACTCAACTATGTCTTAAAATTTAGTTTCATTTGAAGTGAATGATATGCTCATGGTCTCTTCATCTTTCTAAAATTTAGTTTTCCTCACTTGAAGTTGTTTATCTTTTACTGTTGGAAAAGTAATTCTTCCAGTTCAAGACTACAGACACAAAGAAGAATGACAGAGAACTGATTTCTGCCTATAAAGAACTACCAATAACCTCTTCTCACAGTAAGCCTACCTGTTCCTTCTCATTGCTCTTGCTCCAAACACAAAATTAAAAGCTCTTTGAGCTCTCCAAAGTATCTAAACTCCTTTTGAGCTTTGGCAATTCAGGAAATTATTCAATGTTTCTTGGTCTACTTAGCACTCTACAAATGTGATTATGTGTTCCATCTAATTATTAATCATATACATCTTTTTAAAATCTTGAGCTGCTCAGAACATTCTTTGTACCTATAAGAATTTCATCGCATAATTTATCTTTTAGAAATGCCCAGTCTTAGAACCACACGTATAGATACCATAAACTTAAAAAAAAATCTGTTTTCCTCAGAGGCAAAGTACAGGCATAACCATGTCCCACTCTTCTTCTTTACTATGATAACTGTAAGATAGCCTGGTGAAATTCTCCAAACAGTTCAATCCAACTAACTCAACACAAATGATGTTACTCACTAGTCATTTCCCACTAGATCCAGATTTAAGAGCAAAGCATTTCACTGCTTCCTCTACCTCCTAAGCTCTATGAAATCAATGAAAAACACACATATAAGCTTAATTCCAAACTGGATCCTTGATTAAAGTCAGGCGTTTTCTAAGACAAAATAAACCAAACTGCAGTCCACTTGTTTGTGAAACTGTAATCGTCTCTAGACAATCAGTATCTATACATTTCATAGTAAAACAGCTTCTATAGCACAAAAGTTATTTAAAAATATCTTATACAGTTATTAAACACAGAATTTTGTCAACTATCTTAAGGGCAAAGCCGTGGTTTTACAGATTTAATCCCAGGATCAAGCACATAAAATGTGTGAATCAGCTCAATTTTATATTTTTTATTGTTTATTTCACACTCTCCACCATCAAATACATGAAATTTTAGAATACTCAACTAATAGAGTATTCAATAGTCTATACAAAACTTTATTTCAAACTGTGCTTCTTAAATAATGAAATTAACTTTATTTGGACTCTCTCAAAATGCTAAAGTAAATTCTTCACTGATACAGCAAGCTCCATGTCTTTAAAAGTAAGTTATAATGATAGTTTTTAATGCCAATTTCTCAAATTATTTTCTTTGTTAATGTGTTGAAATGTGTTCATAAAACGCTATCTAGGTATCCTGAAATACAAAATGAGGCTAAATTTTAAAAAGTCTACTGTCTTCTAGTTCCACCAGGGATAGCAAGTCTAGAGGTAGGGAGAAAAAAAAACCCAAACCCTTTTTCTGCTTTTTCTGAATGGAAGATGTAAGAATGAAAAGAAAATGAGAAATAGAGAACAATGATGACTAGGACTGCTATTTTATAATGATAATTCTACTACTTTATAGGTAGGGAGCTGAGGTATAGAGAAGTGACTTGGCCAAGGTTACATCACTGGAAGTAGCCGACCTGGGACCTGAACCCAGTTAATCTGGCTCTAGAATCTGAACAATAAGCACTGTGCTAGAATACCTCTCTCCCTCCCTTTTTTCCATTCATCCACCTACCTACCTATCTTTTGCTGAATTTTTTCTCTTGTATTAAAGGTATAAGAATACAAGCTTAGAAGACCATCTTTCATAAGAGCTCACTTTTCCTAAAAGAGACACACTTATTGTGGGGAAAAAAAAAAAAAAAAAGATTTACTGAGCCCTGAGATTTCCTGAAGCTCTTAGGGGTAAGGCAGTGAATGAGAGTGCACCCAAAGGAACTAAAAGTCTCACAGGGATGATGACCACTGAGAAAGAAATTTCAGACGTGAGAGCATTATGGCTGAGCCACTGTGGGAATCTAGAGCCTAGATCCTAAGTCTAGGGAATCTCCAAAGATGTCACTGAGGAATTGCACTGGGGCTGAAAACCGAAGGATAAATAGGAGACAACTAAATTTTTAAAAAGGAGGGGGTTGTTGGTAGAGTGAGTGGTACATGTGAAGGCATTTACTTGAGGTGGGAAAGAACAGAGTGCTGACAGGAACTGAGAGAAATCCAGTATAGCTGGTTCTTAGAAAGTGAGGGAGAGTTCACACAAGCTGAGACACGAGTTCCAAGGGCCAGCAGGTTGAGTAGACTCTTGTAACAATAACTTAAAAGAACTTCAACTAACTCAGGTATGACGCCTAGGCCCTTCATAATTGCTGTAAGCCAACAACTTGCAGATATAGCCTTACTGGCCACATCTATATTTCATACTTGTGTCCATGCCACCTTGTTATTTCTATTATCTGTAAGAGCATATTCAAAATTATAAACTTGGGTGATCCTTACCAATATAACTGTTGAAGTATGCCACTCTCATTACAGGCAAGTGGAATCTAATGCATCTTTAAAATAATTTGTATAACTCAATTCTTATTCTGTCCCAAATTTGAAAAGCACTAGATCTTCTGGAGTCTCCTGAGCCACTTCAGTGTTTCAAACTGGCCAGTTTTCGGTGCCCTTCTGAGTTACAGTATGAAAAAACACAGGCTGAAGAGATCAAGCAGAATCCTGCTTCCACCTCCGTAGTCAGGAAAAAGTCTCCCACTCACAGAGGGCACATTCTTTTTTTTCCTCAGCCTTGTAAGATATTATTGACACAGATGTAAGTTTAAGGTATACATGTGACCATCTGATGCAGGCATATGGGCATTAAGTCGCTTCAGTCATGTCCTACTCTTTTCAACCCTATGGACTGTAGCCCGCCAGGCTCCTCTGTCCACGGGCTTCTCCAGGTGAGAATACTGGAGCGGGGTGCCACGCCCTCCTCCAGGGGATCTTCCCAACCCAGGGACAGAACCCACGTCTTCTACATCTGCACTAGCAGGTGGGTTCTTTCCCACTAGCGCCACCTGGGGAACCTGATGCATGTATATACTGCTAGACAATTACCATAACAAAGTTAGTCTGCAACCCCACTTTTTCACATACTTACCATTTAATGCAAGTACAGTGATAATATTTAAGATAACAACTTTGACACACGTAATCTGCTATTATAGTCATCACGCTGTACATTAAAACCCCAGAACTTAGCCACCTTAGGGCTGTATGTTTGTACCCTTTGACCAACATCTCCCCATTTTCCCTATATCCAGCCCCTGAAAACCACCATTCTGCTCTTTATTTCTATGAGAATATGAGTTTCTGTCTCTATTGCTATTACAGTCTACATGTAAATGAGAAGATACAGTTTTGTCTTTGTCTGCTGGAGGTCACATTCTTTGTATTACAAGCCAGGGCAGGAGTACACATTAAAATGGGAATGGCCATTCTCCACTGGTTCCTGGAAGCAGTCCTCATGAATGCACTGGTCAGAATTCATCTACTGCCCTGGGTCCTACATCACTGACAGTTTAACGTCAAGTTTGCCGCTGCACACCTGGTCCTCGCCCAGCACCCTAGAAAAGTGTTCTCTTCTCCCTCCCTTTCTTTCCTTCCTTTCCTCCCTTGTTTATTATTTTTAATGCATTTACCATCAGAAGAACCGGGAGCACAGCTAAAGAAAGAACTCTTTGGTCTGCTGCTGCTGCTGCTGCTGCTAAGTCACTCCAGTTGTGTCCAACTCTGTGTGACCCCATAGACGGCAGCCCACCAGGCTCCTCCGTCCCTAGGATTCTCCAGGCAAGAACACTGGAGTGGGTTGCCATTTCCTTCTCCAGTGCATGAAAGTGAAAAGTGAAAGTGACGTCCCTCAGTTGTGTCCGACTCTTCGCGACCCCACAGACAGCAGCCTACCAGGCTCCTCCGTCCATGGAATTTTCCAGGCAAGAGTGCTGGAGTGGGGTGCTATTGCCTTCTCTGCTCTTTGGTTTAGGTAGTCTATATATCTGAAAAATCCCTAAACTACACCAAACTAAATATACTCAGCCCTAGCTCCTCTGTCCATGGGGATTCTCCAGGCAAGAATATTGGAGTGGGCTGCCATGCCCTCCTCCAGAGGATCTTCCCAACCCAGGGATTGAATCCAGGTCTCCTGCATTGCAGGTGGATACTTCACCACCTGAGCCACCAGGGAAGCCCAAAAGTCAAACACTATTTACTACTTGTAGAATTCAACATTATACAGCATTAAAATTGCTTCATTATATTCACATTATGTATAAATAAAACCCATTATAATGCTGTATACTTTTCTGAAAAAAAATTTTGTTTTCAGTGTTTTTGCTTAAATTTTTTGCTTAAGTAAAACAAGTATTTCTGTGTAGAATGCATTTCCAAATAACAATCATTCTCTAAAAAAATTCTGATGCATGGCCAGGGATTTGAGTTCTAAATAAAAAGTTAGTGGCCCAGAGGAAAGTGCTGTTGTCTCTATATTTCTTTTACTTCTGAGGCATCATGTCCTACCCTTCTAACCTCCACACCCAACTCTTTCCCCTACCGGTTTCAGTTTTGTCTCTACTCCACCTGCAGCCCCACAGCATCGTGCACATATAAATATGGNTAAATAAAAAGTTAGTGGCCCAGAGGAAAGTGCTGTTGTCTCTATATTTCTTTTACTTCTGAGGCATCATGTCCTACCCTTCTAACCTCCACACCCAACTCTTTCCCCTACCGGTTTCAGTTTTGTCTCTACTCCACCTGCAGCCCCACAGCATCGTGCACATATAAATATGGTTAGAGTAAAAGGCCTGTGCGTTGACCATCTGTTCACCTACTCTTTGAAGCCAACACCCAGACAGAACTTTGCGGTCCACGTTAAGGAGCTCTTGTTTTCACCTCTCCTTCCTGCTGGTTCTTACTACAAACAGTGGGGTACATGTTGGCCTCCCTCACTGGATCTTAAGCTGAAGCTTCATTCATTTATGTATCTGTCCTCCAAGACATCTAGCGCAACACTGGGTAAACATTCTTTAAACACTCCAAAATGATACTTTTTGAAAATTAAACCTTTTATTTTGTATTGGAGTATGGCCGATTAACAATGCTGTGAGAGTTTCAGGTGGACAGCTGAGGGACTCAGCCATACATATACATGTATCCATTCTCCCCTAAACTCCCCTCCCATCCAGGCTGCCACATAACATTGAGCAGAGTTCCCTGTACTTGTTGGTTATCCAACCAAAAAGACACTTGATAATGTGATTGCTATACTGATAAAGAGTTTTAAATGGAATTCATCAGAGAAAAACATTTTTACTGTAATCCTCACAAAAATCCTTTCATTAAGCAGCACTATTAAAAGTAATGTCTTGATTATAACAATGCGGTCAAATGCTCATAAGATATTTTAAATGAAAAAAGCAGGGCACAAAACAGAACATTCAGTGTGACCCCCCAAATTGTTAACATATCTCAGAACATGCAATTTTTTTAAATGTTAGGATCATACATAAACTCATATATGAAACAGTTAGCAACACTTAAATATTATTGCAGGTATACTTATTAGGTGATTTTTAAAAACTTATCTTCATGGTTCTGAATTTTCAAATTTTCTACAATGAAAATCTACTACTACAATGAGAAAAACTTTTAAAAACTGAAACCATACTTGCAAAATCTGTGCCCTTCAAAGGTCATTTGTGGAAAAAGAAGCCTGACCTAGTGAGCAGTATGACAAAAACTTGAAAAGTTCTATGTAAAAGCTGACACTACTTGTGTAGATTTTCCTTTATTTCTTTATTGTTAATAAGTATTGATACTATTTTCCCCATAGTAAGGTTAAATTCCAACCATTTATTTTTAACTAAATTATTGCTCAACTGATAAGCTATAGAATACTAAAATCTCTATTTGAAAAATAAAATGAAAATCACATTCTAGAAAAAACACAACAAAATTACCAAATTTTCCCTTTAAAAGTCATGTATCAGGAAGAGCGCGGTAAGGTGAACCTTTCTAGCAGAAAGGAGAAGAAAAAATAAGAAATTATCAAAAGAGGGTCTTTTTCTTTTCAAAGCTTTTATTTGATGGGATCACATAGATTTAGTACTTAAAGAAAAACAGTATTTCTCAAGTGCTATCCTGGGGCTATTCAGAATTTTTTTCTTTGTGGCACTCACATCAGAAATCATTAGCAAACCTGTCATAATGCCAGATAACCCGTGCCTGGATGGCACACCAGCATCTGAATCATAGCATTAACGCTTCATCCTTTTGACAAGAGGGTACAAAGCCATCTATTGTGCCCTGTCATTTCCCTGAAAACAGAATAACTGGGTTCAGTGGTCTTTGTAAATCAAAGTTATATGCTTCAGCAGAAAGTCCAGGACTTGAGATAGAAGATTTCTTACTGATGTTTCATTATAACAGCTAATAAAAAGACAGCTGGAAAGGAATACAGATGTGCTTGATTAGAAGTCTAATTGGGAAAAAAAATGACTATTAGAGAATTCAGACTGTATTTCAAGATGCATCATTACGTAAACAATCTCAACCTCCAAGCTCGGGCAGTAGGCTGATAGAATTAACCACTATTAAAGAAGGAATTTAATAGCTTCTATTTGTCTGACAGCTTTTAAAAACATAGATTTATACTAATCCTTAGAAATTTTCTAAAGTAGATAATTTAAAGGTCCTAAAAACTATATTAAACATCAAATGTGATCTGAATCTCTGGAGTCATGATTCATTACAAAATAATCTATTTCCCATTTTCATTTCTAATCCCTATGTTTAAATCAGGAACATACTTAAAACAACTTTTTAAATCATCCTTTCAAAAAAACGTCAGAATTTCCATTTTAGAAATAAATGACCATTTCTATGCATATCCCCTTCCCCAAATTCCTCCACTCCCTCCAACTCACTTCAACTATAAGGCTGAAAGATGAGGACCTTTCAGAAAATGTCAACATAAATGATACTGTCAGAAGATCTCCAGTCTCCCATTTCCCTTTTAAAGGGTCTTAAAAAAAAANTAAAAAGAATGAAATAATGCCATTTGCAGCAACACAGGTAGACCTAGTGAATGTCATCCTGAGTGAAGTAAGTCAGAGAAAGAGAAAAACATGACATCCCTTATATGTGGAATCTAAAAAGAAATGATGCAAATGAATTTACTTACAAAACATAGATGGATTATCTAAGGAGAACAGACTTCTGAATGTCAGAAGGAAGGATGGGGAGAAGGGATAGTTAGGGAGTTTGGGATGGATATGTGTTTATGTGCTTAACCACTCAGTAATGTCCAGCTGTTTGTGACTCCATGGACTGTAACCTGCCAGGCTCCTCTGTCCATGGGATTCTCCAAGCAAGAATACTGGAATGGGTTGCCATTTCCTTCTCCAGGTGATCTTTGCGACCCAGGAATCGAACCTGGGTCTCCTGCATTGCAGGCAGATCCCTGGGTCGGGAAGATCCCCTGGAGAAGGGAATGGCTACCTGCTCCAGTATCCTTGCCTGGAGAATCCCATGGACAGAGGAGCCTGGTGGGCTACAGTCCATGGGGTTGCAGAGAGTCAGACATGACTGAAGCGACTTAGCACACACACACACACACACGCGCGCATCAGTATATAAGGGTCTGGATTTCAGAGAAGTCTGGGCTAAAAGTGATGACTGGAAGTCATGAGACTATAGAAGGTCATTGAAACCATAAGAGATAAATGAGAATTCCAAGAGTGGAGATGCAGAGTGAGAGGGGAATAAGTCCTAGGTCAGGCTCCTGAGAAACACGGATGTAAGGGAGGAGGAATCAATGAAGAAGTAGCCAGAGAGATAGGAGGGGTATCAGGAGAAAGTTATATTACAGAGGCCAGGAGAAGAAAACATTTCAAGAAGGGCAAAGTTACTGGGGACATTGAATTCTGCATGGAAGTCAAGAAGTTAAGAATTGAGATGTGGCCTTTGGATTTGATGACTTTAGGGGTCATTCATGAACTTGATGAGAATTTCTTGCTTTGGCATGTGTCTGACCCTCTCTGCTATCAGCCCTGATTCCTCCCATGGTCTTTTCATGCCTCCCACTTTGCCCCTAGAACCACTCTTTAAAAAAAAAATTATTTATTTATTTGGCTGGGTCTTAGTTGCGGCATGTGGGATCTTAGTTCCCTGACAAGAGATTGAGCCCGAGTCCCCTGCATTGCAGGTGGATTGTTAAGCACTGGGATACCAGGGAAGTCCTCTTAGAATCTTTTTTTATTTCTCATTGTTGTTCAGCTGCTAAATTTTGTCTGATTATTTGTGATCCCATGGACTGGAACACACCAGTCTTCTCTCTCTTTCACTATCTCCCAGAGTTTGCTCAAACTCATGTCCATTGAATTGGTGATGATATCCAACCATTTCATCCTCAGCCACCCACTTCTCCTGCCCTTAATCTTTCCCAGCATCAGGGTCTTTTCCAGTGAGTTGGCTCTTTGCCTCACATGGACAAAGTATTAGAGCTTCAGCTTCAGCACCAGTCCTTCTAATGAATATCCAGGACTGATTTCCTTTAGGATTGACTGGTTGGATCTCCTTGCAGTCCAAGGGACTCTCAAGAGTCTTTTCCAACACCACAGTTCAAAAGCATCAATTCTTTGGTACTCAGCCTTCTGTATGGTCCAGCTGTCACATTCGTACATGACTACTGGAAAAACCATAGCTTTAACTAGACAGACCTTGTTGGCAAAGTGATGTCTCTGCTTTTTAATACTCAGTCTAGGTTTGTCATCGTTTTTCTCCTTCTAGACTCCTATTTTTATAGCACCATCTCCTCCCTCTCCCTCAAGACCTCACTTTATACGGACCTCTCTTAGATTTTCTTTCTCAAAATCTCCACTCCTGCCTCTTCTCCTGCTCTCTTCCCTAAGCCATCTCTTCCCAGATCTAATTTTCCTCCCTTTATTCTCTCACCACGGACTCCTCTCCTTCAACAGATACGGCTTTTCTCAGACTGCTCTTCTTTTTCCTTTCGAACTCATCTCTGTTCCCCTATATCTAGGCTCCCTGGATCTCAGCAGGTGTCCTAGCAGATATAACCTCCTAGCCTTAGCATTGACGAATCAGAGCTTGGCACGATTCCATCAGGATCTGACAGTTCCGACCTGGAGGAAATTCAGCATTAGAACTTAGTCCTTGTGTGGTTGCCAATCGGCTAACCACATCCTGCCCGCATCCGCCCTGGCACTTGCCCCTAAGGTTCTGCCTTTTCCTCTCCTCAGTTGCATAGAATCATTGTGAGCTGATAAGGTGCCCTTCTACTACAAATTCTATCACGCTTCAACCAGCATTTTCTACATATCAAAATGTCTTCCTCTATGTAAGCTTCTCCAGCAGACTTGAGAAGTCAGCAGGAGAAAGATAGGAAGACTTGCCCCAGGTCACACAGCTGGGTAGAGGATTAGCGCCTTCTCCCTCCTACCGCTTCAGTCTTGCTTGCTTTCATGCCCACAGGCCTCCTCAGGCCTGGAATCAGGCATGGCTGCCCTGTTAGCTTGTCCCAGCCTGCCATAGGGTAGCCCCCTGGAGAGGCCCTGGCTCAGGAACATCGTCTGGGGGTCAGTACCTCATTTGCACCTGGAAGACAGTTATAGGCCACCTTTGGAAGAAAGATGGTTTCTAATTTGCTTTGTTGAATTCACACAGGGCAGCAAATCTCTTTGCTTTGATGTTGCTTCCAAAATGGAGTTGAGAGTGATGATTAAGAGTCAGGCTCCAAGGTGGGCTCTTAAAGCCCACACGTGGTTCTGCTCTGCAGAGGCTCAGTCAGATGATGTACATGAAACCCTGAGCACAGTGCCTGACACCTTGAAAGTGTTCAGTGAATAGTGGCCATTGGCCTTGTCATTTTTACTGAGGAATTCTTGGTAGGGAGTCAGTGTGATGCACTGGCAAGTTTACTGAACCAGACCTCGAGAGCCTTAGATTCCAGGTCTATTACTGCTCAGCTTGAGTTGCTTGAGTTTCTGGGTGAGTCATTCATTTCATCTCAGTGGGCCCAGGGTTTCTCATCTGGAAATATTAATAGCAGCCCTACTTCTGTAATATGCTATATAAGCCTTTAAAGCATTCATAATCTTTGACCTAGCAATTCTATTCGTAGGAAATTGTTAGTATTACATGCAAAGATGCTAGGTTATAACAGTAAAAATCATATTCCTATATGATAGAGTGTAGCATATCCATAAGAGAATGATGCAGGTCTGATTTTCAATTGCCATGAAAACAGGGCCACGTCAATGGATCTTGTCAATGTCATATTATTATATTATTTAGAAATGATAGCAGATTATAGAATTATAGAGAATAAAGTGATTCAGTTGTGTAAAAAATTATTTTCATGCCTTCTATAGTACGTCAAAGTGTTATCAGTGATTAAAACTATGTTTCTTGCTTGTGACATTACAGAGACCTCTATTTTTCTCTTTATACTTTAAAAAATTCTTTGCAGTTACATCTAGCATGTTTCTAATGAGAAAAAGATAGTAGGAAAGCCTTTTCTTTTCCATTTGGAGAGGAAACCCATTGCCGTGCTCCACTCCACAGAACTTTGGAGAGACTGAAGTGACATGAGAGTGATACAAAGGGGAGGCCCATCATGATCACGGCTGCCTCCCTCCCACCTTGTAGGACCAGGACCTCCTCTTTGAAGCCACCAGAGTTTGACCCTACAGTTCACATGTCTGCCCTTGGAGTCAGTTTTAGGGGTGCGGTAGGGCTGGGGTTTGCTGGAGAAGAAACTGGGTGGACGAGTCTATGGGGTGTGGGCAGTGCAGGGTTGCTGAGGTACTAGCTTACCGGGGCCATGTTTATGAGGCTTACTTCCTGCTGGCCCTCAGGGCCACTAGCCAGGAACACATAATGGGGGTTAGCAGAGCCCCCTCCACTCCCCATCCCAACGCTGAAATGTTCCAAATTCCTTCTTGGGCCAAACCCCTCTCCCCCCAAGATCTTTCCTGGGCTTACAGAGGTCACCACACAAAAGCCCAGCTGGAGTTTTTGACAGGAAAAACACAAAACTCACCGAAGATTTTTTTTAAGTACTTCAATCTTTCACAGCCTCCAGGGGTTTAATTCTGATCTGTAATAAGTCTCTGACCCAAGGTTGAGATTTGCAGATGGATTTTGCAAAGCTGCAGCTAACAATTAGAAATCCTTTATCACCTCAGCCTGGGGCCCCTTGCACCTTCCCACCCTCCCTCAGGACCCCTTCCTTCCTCTCCGGGGCTGTACATCTCCTCCAAGGCTCTGCGAAAGAACCGCTTCGTGAGTGTCTCAATTCTGATTTATTTGTTACCTTTTAAATTTCTAGTCGTTACCAATTTGGCCTATGGTGAAGCCAGGCTGGGCCACCTTGGGTTTCTGACGGCGGGGTATGGGAGGGAAAATTCAGGAGGCACCTGGATTTGTAGTATTTGTTTCCTCAAGGCTACCACAAAGTTTCCAGTCTTTGAAACTGCGGGGCCAGAAGAAGCGCTGTCCAAGTCAGAGGATAATTTCTGGATGGCGTTTTTGAGGGCAAAAGGACTGAGATCAAGGGACGGGGTAAAGGAGGAACAGTTTACCCTTCTGCTTAACTGTGGGGGTGAGGCACTGAAGAGGCTGGAAGGGTGCTTCCTGGTGACCAGTGCCAGTGCCTTGCTTGCCATGAAGGCTCATGGAGTCAGCAGAAGATAGATTTCTGAGTGAAGTCCTAAAGTCTCCTCTTTAAGCCCTTAGATAGCTCTCTCCCACTGGTCTCCAAGTGTCTCATTAGAAAGCCCGTCTTTGAAGAAAATCTTGTTATTTGCGACAACATGGATGGATCTTGAGGGCATTATGCTGAGTGAAATAAGTCAGACAAACACTGTATGATCTGACTTAATGTGGAATCTAAAACACGAAAACAAAAAATGAGCACATATATACAGAGAACAGATGGATGGTTATCAGAAGTTGGGGTGGGGATGGGTGGGTGAAATGGGTGAAGTGGGTCAAAAGGTACAAGCTTCCAGTTATAAAATAAATAAATCCAGGGGATGCAATGCACAGCATGGGAACTATAGTTAATACCTTGCTGTAGATTTGAAAGTTGCTAAGAGAAAAGATGAGAGAAGCTCTCATCAGATGAAAAAGAAAAAAGTGTGTAACTTTGGTGATGGATGGTAACCAAACTTACTGTGGCTATCAGTTTGCACTATATGGATGTATCAAATGATTATGCTGTACACCTAGAATGAATAATTAACAACTCTTTTGTGACCCCCATGCACTGCAGCCCACCAGGCTGCTCTGTCCATGGGATTTCCCAGGCAAGAATACTTCAGTGGTTTGCCATGCCCTCCTTCAAGGGATCTTCTCGACTCATTATATCTCAATAAAAATGAAATTCTTCTTTTGGACTGAGACATTATTCTCTCCAAGTGGCTTCTTTAAAAAATGAAACAGGAAACATTAACAGCACTTATAGCTAGGAAGGTTGTAGGTGATCTCTGTTTTTTAAAATTCTATCTTTCTGTGTTTTCCAGCATTTTAACATGAGAATGCTTTACTTTGATGATCAGGACAAAAAGCAACTTCTTTTCTTTTTTGTATACAAAGTATAACTTTACTTTTATGAAACAAACAAAAACTTGTATCTGAATATACATGTCACTGAGGGCACACACAAAAGGGTGTATCCATGGGCAGGGAGAGTTGTAAAGGAATACCATGCCTCAAACATTGTTTTTCTCCTGACACTTTTCATTTACTTTTCCACAGTTCTGTATACTGCAGTATTTTGTTGCTGTTGAGTTGCTAAGTCATGTCTGACTTTTTTGTGACCCCATGGATTGTAGCACGCCTGGTTCCTCTGTCCAAGGGATTTCTCAGGCAAGAATATTGGACTGGGTTGCCATTTCCTTCTCCAGGGGCAACTTCTTTTTAAAGCAATTAGAAAATCTCTCCATCCAGTTGTAGTTTGCTGTGAACTGCTCCAAGGACAAGCTTTCCAGAAAATTGGGCTTCAAAGGAATGGCTTTGCCACCTACCAGAGTGCTTGGGAGCTGGGGGTGAGGTGTGGAGTGGAAAAAGTGTCTCAGATTTCTGGGAGGGACTGTGAGATCAAGGGCTGGAGAAATGAGACTGCCTGACAGAAGAGGGTTGTGGTGGCCTCCATCTCCTCCATCTCCTTCCTTGTACCTGAGGACTCCACCTATCCCACAGAGTCTCAGGAAAGTACCCTCAAAGAAAGGGTATCACTCGCAAGACTCTTAGAGCAAGAAGTGGGGAATGGCAGGGACCTAGGCAAGAAGGGGTTAATTCAGAAACTGCTGTCAGTCTTGACCCTCTTAATCCTCTCCTGCAGTTCCAGTCCCTCCCCTAAGGAAGATTAAGTAAGAATCCTAAATGAAGCCTTCTTGCCCAGTCCCTGGACCATGGAGTGTGTTGGCCTCATGCCCAGAAGACAAGTTCAGCTCCCAGAGTTCTCTGTCCCTCCAAAGCCACCAGGGCTTGGCTTCTAGGGGGACCCCTCAGAGAGAGGAGTTTCATTCAAGGGTCAGCTGTTCAGTTTTCTAGTTTTCTGTTCAGTTCCGTTTTCTGCTTCTAGTGACAGCTGTTCAGCTTTCTCTATTTGTCCAAGTGGCTTTCTGTCCCCATGGCCTTGGTTGAGACTCAAAACGTCTCATCAAACTAGGGCCTGGAGAAGTGAGGGAACTTTCTCAACAGGTTCCCGGCAGAACCGAGATGAGGAGTTAGTCTTGCTTCTCAGGCTGGCACTGGTTCTCTAAACCCTCTACTGCTTATCACACAAACCAGAACAGAATCTAGACTGGCTCACTGTTCAACCACTTGCTATTTTGTCCACCCCATGCCTTCCTGAGCCTGGCTGAAAATTGACCCTATTGGGCCATTTCTCCTAGTTGAATAAACTCCAACAACTTGCTCTTCCCCTTGCTCAGCTCTGCCATGTCAGATTCTTCAGCGATTCCAAGCCTCAGTGATGGCAGTGAAAAATTTTTTGTTGCCTTTTCCTTGCTGCTTCTACTATTTATTCTTTGCGTTTAATTTTTGTTAGTTTGATTAGTAAGTATCTTGGTGTATTTCTTCTTGGATTTATACTGTATGGGACTCTGGGCTTCCTGGACTTGGATGGCTATTTCCTTCCCCATTTTAGGAAAGTTTTTGACTATAATCTCCTCGAATATTTTCTCATGCTCTTTCTTTTTGTCTTCATCTTCTGGGACACCTATGACTTGAATGTTGGGGCAAAGGAGACACAGACATTTTGGACACCGTGGTAGCTCGAGATATGACACAGGGGACCCAAAGCCAGAGATCTGTGACAACCTAGCGGGGCGGGATGGGGAAGGAGGTGGACTCAAGACGGAGGGGACGTATGTATACCTGTGGCCAATTCATGCTGATGTATGGCAGAAACCAACACAATATTGCAAAGTAAGTATCCTCTAGTTAAAATACATTGATAAATTCTGCCTACCCCTTGCCCCAAACCACTTCCCACTTACTCCTACTGAGTCTGGACTGGCTCTGGAGAGAGGCTCTCCTCTTGGGGACACTGTTGACTTTCACAGGAAACTTAAACCAGGCTCTTCTGCCACCATCCCAGGAAAGCTGAAGCAGTAGCTGCTCCTCTGGGAGGCAGGAAGTCTTCTCCCCATGAATCCTCAAGATAGCCCACCAATCCCAACTGAAAGCTCAGATGTGGATAGGAAGTACAAAGAGGAAAGTGTTAAAGCCAACTTGGGGGGAAGAGTGGTACAAGGAAGGTTTCAAGGAGAAGCTGAGTCTTGACGATAACTAGCAATTACCCAGGCAAACCCTGGGTGGTTGAGTAGTATGCTTAAGGGTTTGGAGACACATAGAAAGGCAACTTCAGAGAAGTACACATACATGTTCAGGTAGCATTAGATTGTGTGTGTGTGTGTGTGTGCACGTGCACACATAGGAGCATAAAGCATGAAGTTGTAGGTTATTGGTGAGAGATGAGCCTGGGATGAAGAGCAGGAGTCAGACATCGGAGGGCTTTCCTGGCTTCCTGGGCTAGAGAGTTTTAACTTCATCATGAAAGCAACGAAGAAGTCCTGAAGTTTTTTAAGTGTGGCCAAGAGATCATGTGATACTAATCGTTTGATTTCCATTTCAGAAAGAGCCTCAGCTACTGGATGGATAATTGATCACAAGGACAGGGCAGAAGCAGAATTAGAGGGACCAATTTGAGATCCATGTGAGGTTTGCAATGGACAGAGAGAATATCAGGTTTGAACTAGCCCAGCTAGTATAGATGGAACAAAGTGGATGCATTTAAGATATATTTTGAGGATAGATCTCATAGGACTCCATGACTGCTTATATGTCAAGAAGAGATGAGGAACCAAGGATGACTGACTTGGGTTGCTGGAGGAATGATAGTCTCACTGAGCTAGGGAACACTGTGTGAAGAATAGTTTGGCAGTGGAGAGAGAAAAATGAATATGATTTCAACTTTGCAAAATGTTGAGTCTGAAGTGCCATTAAAACATCCAGATGGGGTCATTCCAAATGAAGTTGCATATAAAAATCTTGAGTTCAAGAGAGAGAGATATCTGTGCCAGATACATGAATTTAGGAGTCACTGGCGTAGAGATGGAGTGGATGATGTCACTCATGGAGAATGTAAAGAAAAAGAAGTCTAGCTGCAACCCTGGGGGTGGCAGAATAGTCCGATCTATACAGTGGGTAGAAGGGGAGGAGGTTATAAAGGAGACCTAGGGGAATCAGTTTGAGGAGCAGGGAAAACTGGGAGTGACGCTGCAGAAAACAAATGAGTAGGTAATTTGATGAAGGAGAAGGACAAGATGAGATGACAGAGATATGAGGGATTTGGGGACAGGCTTGGTACCTTGATGAGAACATTTTCAGTGCAGGACCAATGGCCGAGGCCAGCCTTCACAAGTTGAGCAGTGGGAGGGGGAAGAAGTAGAGACGCCAGTGTTGAGTGGCTTCCTTAAGAATCTTGGCTGCAAAGAAAATGAAGAAGAGAGGGTAATAGCTGAGAAGGGAAGAGGTAGAGTGGGAGGCTCAGAAAGTGGTGAGTATTTGGAGTGGTCACCGGGAGATGTTCACCAGGGACAAGAAGAAGGACTTCCAAACAGCTCTAGGGATACCACTGAAATACAGAATCATGACCAGGTAAAATTATGCCCATTTTAGCAATAAGAAAACCAACGGCTGGAAAAGAGCGACTTGCACAGCATCTCTGCTGCTAAGGTGACAGAGCCGAGATTCAAGTGGATTTCCCTCTGTGCCTCCCATTGAATGCTTGCCGGCCCCTGCTCTGCGGTGCTCTGCAGCCCCGTTGGCATCGTCATATCCATCAGGGATGAATAGTGTTGGTTATCAACCATGGGTCCAATGCTGCAGAGGCACAATAGAGGTTTCATATACGGTTTAGAATTTAGTTTGAAGAGACAAGATAGTCAACAAATGCATGTACTTATAAAATGGTGACGAGAAATCTCTTCAAGCAAATTGGAGATATCAAGGGAACATTTCATGCAAGGAAGGGCACAGGAAAGGACAGACAAGAAAGGACCTAATGAAAGCAGAGGAGATTAAGAAGAGGAGGCGCGAATACACAGAAGAACTATACACAAAAAAAGTGTTAATGACCCAGATAACCACGATGGCACGGTCACTCACCTAGAGCCAGACCTCCTGGAATGTGAAGTCAAGTGGGCCTTAGGAAGCATTACTATGAACAAAGCTGGTGGAGGTGATGGAATTCCAGCTGAGCTGTTTCAAATCCTAAAAGATGATGCTGTGAAAGTGCTGCACTCAATACGTCAGCCCATTTGGAAAACTCAGCAGTGGCCACGGGACTGGAAAAGGTCAGTTTTCATTCTAATCCCAAAGAAAGGCAATGCCAAAGAATGCTCAAACTACTGCACAATTGCACTCATTTCACATGCTAGTAAGGTTATGCTCAAAATCCTTCAAACGAGGCTTCAACAATATGTGAACTGAGAACTTCCAGGTGTACAACCTGGGTTTAGAAAAGGCAGAGGATCAAGTTGACGTGATTCATTGGATCATAGAGAAAGCAAGGGAATTCCAGAAAAACATCTACTTCTGCTTCATTGACTACACTAAAACCTTTGACTGTGGATCACAATAAAATGTGGAAAATTCTTCAAGAGATGGGAATACCAGAGAATACCTGACTCCTGAGATACCTGCATGCAGGACAAGAAGCAACAGTTAGGACCAGATATGGAACAACTGATTGGTTTGAAACTGGGAAAGGAGTACGTCAAGGCTGTATATTGTCACCTTGCTTATTTAAATTGCATGCAGAGTACATCATGTGAAATGCCAGGCTGGATGAATCACAAGCTGGAATCACGATGACAGGAGAAATATCAATAACCTCATATATGCAGATGATACCACTCTAATAGCAGAAAGTGAAGAGGAACTAAAGAGCTTTTTGATNACTGGTCTCCAAGTGTCTCATTAGAAAGCCCGTCTTTGAAGAAAATCTTGTTATTTGCGACAACATGGATGGATCTTGAGGGCATTATGCTGAGTGAAATAAGTCAGACAAACACTGTATGATCTGACTTAATGTGGAATCTAAAACACGAAAACAAAAAATGAGCACATATATACAGAGAACAGATGGATGGTTATCAGAAGTTGGGGTGGGGATGGGTGGGTGAAATGGGTGAAGTGGGTCAAAAGGTACAAGCTTCCAGTTATAAAATAAATAAATCCAGGGGATGCAATGCACAGCATGGGAACTATAGTTAATACCTTGCTGTAGATTTGAAAGTTGCTAAGAGAAAAGATGAGAGAAGCTCTCATCAGATGAAAAAGAAAAAAGTGTGTAACTTTGGTGATGGATGGTAACCAAACTTACTGTGGCTATCAGTTTGCACTATATGGATGTATCAAATGATTATGCTGTACACCTAGAATGAATAATTAACAACTCTTTTGTGACCCCCATGCACTGCAGCCCACCAGGCTGCTCTGTCCATGGGATTTCCCAGGCAAGAATACTTCAGTGGTTTGCCATGCCCTCCTTCAAGGGATCTTCTCGACTCATTATATCTCAATAAAAATGAAATTCTTCTTTTGGACTGAGACATTATTCTCTCCAAGTGGCTTCTTTAAAAAATGAAACAGGAAACATTAACAGCACTTATAGCTAGGAAGGTTGTAGGTGATCTCTGTTTTTTAAAATTCTATCTTTCTGTGTTTTCCAGCATTTTAACATGAGAATGCTTTACTTTGATGATCAGGACAAAAAGCAACTTCTTTTCTTTTTTGTATACAAAGTATAACTTTACTTTTATGAAACAAACAAAAACTTGTATCTGAATATACATGTCACTGAGGGCACACACAAAAGGGTGTATCCATGGGCAGGGAGAGTTGTAAAGGAATACCATGCCTCAAACATTGTTTTTCTCCTGACACTTTTCATTTACTTTTCCACAGTTCTGTATACTGCAGTATTTTGTTGCTGTTGAGTTGCTAAGTCATGTCTGACTTTTTTGTGACCCCATGGATTGTAGCACGCCTGGTTCCTCTGTCCAAGGGATTTCTCAGGCAAGAATATTGGACTGGGTTGCCATTTCCTTCTCCAGGGGCAACTTCTTTTTAAAGCAATTAGAAAATCTCTCCATCCAGTTGTAGTTTGCTGTGAACTGCTCCAAGGACAAGCTTTCCAGAAAATTGGGCTTCAAAGGAATGGCTTTGCCACCTACCAGAGTGCTTGGGAGCTGGGGGTGAGGTGTGGAGTGGAAAAAGTGTCTCAGATTTCTGGGAGGGACTGTGAGATCAAGGGCTGGAGAAATGAGACTGCCTGACAGAAGAGGGTTGTGGTGGCCTCCATCTCCTCCATCTCCTTCCTTGTACCTGAGGACTCCACCTATCCCACAGAGTCTCAGGAAAGTACCCTCAAAGAAAGGGTATCACTCGCAAGACTCTTAGAGCAAGAAGTGGGGAATGGCAGGGACCTAGGCAAGAAGGGGTTAATTCAGAAACTGCTGTCAGTCTTGACCCTCTTAATCCTCTCCTGCAGTTCCAGTCCCTCCCCTAAGGAAGATTAAGTAAGAATCCTAAATGAAGCCTTCTTGCCCAGTCCCTGGACCATGGAGTGTGTTGGCCTCATGCCCAGAAGACAAGTTCAGCTCCCAGAGTTCTCTGTCCCTCCAAAGCCACCAGGGCTTGGCTTCTAGGGGGACCCCTCAGAGAGAGGAGTTTCATTCAAGGGTCAGCTGTTCAGTTTTCTAGTTTTCTGTTCAGTTCCGTTTTCTGCTTCTAGTGACAGCTGTTCAGCTTTCTCTATTTGTCCAAGTGGCTTTCTGTCCCCATGGCCTTGGTTGAGACTCAAAACGTCTCATCAAACTAGGGCCTGGAGAAGTGAGGGAACTTTCTCAACAGGTTCCCGGCAGAACCGAGATGAGGAGTTAGTCTTGCTTCTCAGGCTGGCACTGGTTCTCTAAACCCTCTACTGCTTATCACACAAACCAGAACAGAATCTAGACTGGCTCACTGTTCAACCACTTGCTATTTTGTCCACCCCATGCCTTCCTGAGCCTGGCTGAAAATTGACCCTATTGGGCCATTTCTCCTAGTTGAATAAACTCCAACAACTTGCTCTTCCCCTTGCTCAGCTCTGCCATGTCAGATTCTTCAGCGATTCCAAGCCTCAGTGATGGCAGTGAAAAATTTTTTGTTGCCTTTTCCTTGCTGCTTCTACTATTTATTCTTTGCGTTTAATTTTTGTTAGTTTGATTAGTAAGTATCTTGGTGTATTTCTTCTTGGATTTATACTGTATGGGACTCTGGGCTTCCTGGACTTGGATGGCTATTTCCTTCCCCATTTTAGGAAAGTTTTTGACTATAATCTCCTCGAATATTTTCTCATGCTCTTTCTTTTTGTCTTCATCTTCTGGGACACCTATGACTTGAATGTTGGGGCAAAGGAGACACAGACATTTTGGACACCGTGGTAGCTCGAGATATGACACAGGGGACCCAAAGCCAGAGATCTGTGACAACCTAGCGGGGCGGGATGGGGAAGGAGGTGGACTCAAGACGGAGGGGACGTATGTATACCTGTGGCCAATTCATGCTGATGTATGGCAGAAACCAACACAATATTGCAAAGTAAGTATCCTCTAGTTAAAATACATTGATAAATTCTGCCTACCCCTTGCCCCAAACCACTTCCCACTTACTCCTACTGAGTCTGGACTGGCTCTGGAGAGAGGCTCTCCTCTTGGGGACACTGTTGACTTTCACAGGAAACTTAAACCAGGCTCTTCTGCCACCATCCCAGGAAAGCTGAAGCAGTAGCTGCTCCTCTGGGAGGCAGGAAGTCTTCTCCCCATGAATCCTCAAGATAGCCCACCAATCCCAACTGAAAGCTCAGATGTGGATAGGAAGTACAAAGAGGAAAGTGTTAAAGCCAACTTGGGGGGAAGAGTGGTACAAGGAAGGTTTCAAGGAGAAGCTGAGTCTTGACGATAACTAGCAATTACCCAGGCAAACCCTGGGTGGTTGAGTAGTATGCTTAAGGGTTTGGAGACACATAGAAAGGCAACTTCAGAGAAGTACACATACATGTTCAGGTAGCATTAGATTGTGTGTGTGTGTGTGTGTGCACGTGCACACATAGGAGCATAAAGCATGAAGTTGTAGGTTATTGGTGAGAGATGAGCCTGGGATGAAGAGCAGGAGTCAGACATCGGAGGGCTTTCCTGGCTTCCTGGGCTAGAGAGTTTTAACTTCATCATGAAAGCAACGAAGAAGTCCTGAAGTTTTTTAAGTGTGGCCAAGAGATCATGTGATACTAATCGTTTGATTTCCATTTCAGAAAGAGCCTCAGCTACTGGATGGATAATTGATCACAAGGACAGGGCAGAAGCAGAATTAGAGGGACCAATTTGAGATCCATGTGAGGTTTGCAATGGACAGAGAGAATATCAGGTTTGAACTAGCCCAGCTAGTATAGATGGAACAAAGTGGATGCATTTAAGATATATTTTGAGGATAGATCTCATAGGACTCCATGACTGCTTATATGTCAAGAAGAGATGAGGAACCAAGGATGACTGACTTGGGTTGCTGGAGGAATGATAGTCTCACTGAGCTAGGGAACACTGTGTGAAGAATAGTTTGGCAGTGGAGAGAGAAAAATGAATATGATTTCAACTTTGCAAAATGTTGAGTCTGAAGTGCCATTAAAACATCCAGATGGGGTCATTCCAAATGAAGTTGCATATAAAAATCTTGAGTTCAAGAGAGAGAGATATCTGTGCCAGATACATGAATTTAGGAGTCACTGGCGTAGAGATGGAGTGGATGATGTCACTCATGGAGAATGTAAAGAAAAAGAAGTCTAGCTGCAACCCTGGGGGTGGCAGAATAGTCCGATCTATACAGTGGGTAGAAGGGGAGGAGGTTATAAAGGAGACCTAGGGGAATCAGTTTGAGGAGCAGGGAAAACTGGGAGTGACGCTGCAGAAAACAAATGAGTAGGTAATTTGATGAAGGAGAAGGACAAGATGAGATGACAGAGATATGAGGGATTTGGGGACAGGCTTGGTACCTTGATGAGAACATTTTCAGTGCAGGACCAATGGCCGAGGCCAGCCTTCACAAGTTGAGCAGTGGGAGGGGGAAGAAGTAGAGACGCCAGTGTTGAGTGGCTTCCTTAAGAATCTTGGCTGCAAAGAAAATGAAGAAGAGAGGGTAATAGCTGAGAAGGGAAGAGGTAGAGTGGGAGGCTCAGAAAGTGGTGAGTATTTGGAGTGGTCACCGGGAGATGTTCACCAGGGACAAGAAGAAGGACTTCCAAACAGCTCTAGGGATACCACTGAAATACAGAATCATGACCAGGTAAAATTATGCCCATTTTAGCAATAAGAAAACCAACGGCTGGAAAAGAGCGACTTGCACAGCATCTCTGCTGCTAAGGTGACAGAGCCGAGATTCAAGTGGATTTCCCTCTGTGCCTCCCATTGAATGCTTGCCGGCCCCTGCTCTGCGGTGCTCTGCAGCCCCGTTGGCATCGTCATATCCATCAGGGATGAATAGTGTTGGTTATCAACCATGGGTCCAATGCTGCAGAGGCACAATAGAGGTTTCATATACGGTTTAGAATTTAGTTTGAAGAGACAAGATAGTCAACAAATGCATGTACTTATAAAATGGTGACGAGAAATCTCTTCAAGCAAATTGGAGATATCAAGGGAACATTTCATGCAAGGAAGGGCACAGGAAAGGACAGACAAGAAAGGACCTAATGAAAGCAGAGGAGATTAAGAAGAGGAGGCGCGAATACACAGAAGAACTATACACAAAAAAAGTGTTAATGACCCAGATAACCACGATGGCACGGTCACTCACCTAGAGCCAGACCTCCTGGAATGTGAAGTCAAGTGGGCCTTAGGAAGCATTACTATGAACAAAGCTGGTGGAGGTGATGGAATTCCAGCTGAGCTGTTTCAAATCCTAAAAGATGATGCTGTGAAAGTGCTGCACTCAATACGTCAGCCCATTTGGAAAACTCAGCAGTGGCCACGGGACTGGAAAAGGTCAGTTTTCATTCTAATCCCAAAGAAAGGCAATGCCAAAGAATGCTCAAACTACTGCACAATTGCACTCATTTCACATGCTAGTAAGGTTATGCTCAAAATCCTTCAAACGAGGCTTCAACAATATGTGAACTGAGAACTTCCAGGTGTACAACCTGGGTTTAGAAAAGGCAGAGGATCAAGTTGACGTGATTCATTGGATCATAGAGAAAGCAAGGGAATTCCAGAAAAACATCTACTTCTGCTTCATTGACTACACTAAAACCTTTGACTGTGGATCACAATAAAATGTGGAAAATTCTTCAAGAGATGGGAATACCAGAGAATACCTGACTCCTGAGATACCTGCATGCAGGACAAGAAGCAACAGTTAGGACCAGATATGGAACAACTGATTGGTTTGAAACTGGGAAAGGAGTACGTCAAGGCTGTATATTGTCACCTTGCTTATTTAAATTGCATGCAGAGTACATCATGTGAAATGCCAGGCTGGATGAATCACAAGCTGGAATCACGATGACAGGAGAAATATCAATAACCTCATATATGCAGATGATACCACTCTAATAGCAGAAAGTGAAGAGGAACTAAAGAGCTTTTTGATGAGGGTGAAAGAGGAGAATGAAGAAGCTTGCCTAAAATTCAACCTTCAAAAAACTAAAACCTTGGCATCTGGTCCCATCACATCATGACAAATAGAAGGGGAAAAAGTGGAAGCAATGACTGACTTTATTTTCTGGGCTCCAAAATCACTGTGGATGGTGACTGCAGCCGTGAGATTAAAAGACGCTCACTCCTTGGTAGGGCAGCTATGAAAAACCTAGACAGTATATTAAAAAGTAGAGACATCACTTTGCCAACAAAGGTTCATATAGTTAAAGCTATGGTTTTTCCAGTAGCCATATACTGATGTGAGAGTTGGACCATAAAGACTGAGTGCTGAAGAATTGATGCTTTTGAACTGTGGTGTTGGAGAAGACTCTCAAGATTCCCTTGGACAGTAAGGAGATCAAACCAGTCAGCCCTAAAGGAATCAGTCCTGAATATTCATTGGAAGGACTGATGCTGAAGCTGAAACGGAAGCTCCAATACGTTGATGCAAAGAGCCGATTCATTGGGAAAGACTCTGATGCTGGGGAAGATTGAGGGCAGGAGGAGAAGGGGGAAACAGAAGAGGAGATGGTTGGACAGCATCATTGGCTCAATGGATATGAGTTTGAGCAAACTTCGGGAGATAGTGAAGGACAGGGAAGTCTGGCATGCTGCAGTCCATACGATCACAGAGAGTCGGGCACGACTTAGTGACTGAAGAACGACAAAATCAAATGGTGAAACTCTCTTTCTCCTGTGTTCCCCACCTCCCCTTCACTCCCTTATTCTTCCTCTGATTCTCTCTCTCAATCCTCTTTCCCAACATTGAGCAGCTCTGGTCCCTTACACAAGTGTTATTGTTTCATTTACAAATCTGTATCTTATAGTCCCTCAAACCTCCTTACCACTTTTGTTTATTCATTGAGAGGATATTTTTGAACATCTGCTTTGAGTGTGAAATGGATGGGTAATGCATGGTGCAAGGCATTAGAGATACAGAAATGAGTAAGACATGGTCCTTGCCCTCAAGGAGCTCACAGACTAGTGGGAAAGAATAAGGATTTAAACGAGATTGCAATATAGTGAAATGAGTACTTTCGGTATTCCCTTAAGTATACAGTAGGTATTAGTATCTACCACAAGACATGGGTGTGAATTAAGATGCATAAGCTGTTTATACTGGTTGCACAGGATATGAGCGCTGCTATTTTATCATCATCAGTAGTAGTAGTTGTTGTACTATGATGGAGGTAAGTAAATACAAGATACTGTAAGAACACAGAGAAGGGGAAGTCATCTTGTTGAAAGTCTTGACTAAAGTCATCTGAGTTGAGCCTTAAAGGATGAGAACGTGCTAACCAGAGAGAAAGAATGCCAGGCATTCTGCATTGTAGGAACAGCCTGAGCTGAGGCTTGGAAGCAAAAGACAACAGGACACGATGAGGAACATAAAGTAATTGAGTTCAGCAAGAGCGTAGAACATGAGCAGGGCAATGGCAAGAGATAAAGTCTGACAAGTCGTAGAGTCCAAACATGTCTGAACTTTATCCTTTAGTAGATGGGGAGACACTGGAATGTTGTATGGAGAGTAGAGACTTGAGCAGATTAATGTTGAAAGATCACCTTAGCAACAGCATGGAGAATGAATTGGAGGAGGCAAGATTGGAAGTAAGACAAATTAGGAAGTCATTGCTATAGTCCAGAGGAGAGAGAATGATGATGCTCTGGACTGTGGAAGTAGCAGTGGGGATGCAAAGAAGGGTGCTATGGAATCACTGTGGACAGTGACTATAGCCAAGAAACTGAAAGACACTTGCTCTTTGGACGGAAAGCTATGACAAGCCTGAAAGTTAAAGTGAAAGCTGCTCAGTCATGTCTGACTCTTTGTGACCCATGGACTGTTTAGTCCATGGCACTCTCCAGGCCAGAACACTGGAGTGGGCAGCCTTTCCCTTCTCCAGGGGATCTTCCCGACCCAGGGATCGAACCCAGGTCTCCCACATTGCAGGCGGATTCTTTACCAGCTGAGTCACAAGGCAAAGTAAAGTAAAGTTGCTCAATCATGTCCGACTCTTTGCGATCCCATGGACTGCAGCCTGCCAGGCTCCTCTGTTCATGCAATTTTCCAGGCAATAGTACTGGAGTGGATTGCCATTTCCTTCTCCAGGGGATCTTCCCAACCCAGGGATCGAACCCAGGTCTCCCACATTGTAGACAGACGCTTAACAGTCTGAGCCACCAGGGAAGTCCTGAGTCACAAAGGAAGCCCATGACAAACCTAGATAGCATATTAACAAAGAGAGCTAGTACTTTTCTGACAAAGGTCCATGTAGTCAAAGCTATGGTTTTTCCAGCAGCTTTGTATGGGTGTGACAGTTGAAGGCTGAGCACTGAAATGTTGATGCTTTTGAACTGTGGTGTTGGAGAAGACTCTTGAGAGTCCCTTGGACTGCAAGGAGATCCAACCAGTCAATCCTGAAAGAAATCAACCCCAGCTATTCATGGGAGGGACTGTTGCTGAAGCTCCAATACTTTGGCCACATGATGTGAAGAGCCTGATGCTCAGAAAGACTGAAGGCAAAAAGGGATATCAGAGGATGAGATGGTTAGATAGCATCCCTGACTCAATGGACATGAATTGGAGCAAACTCTGGGTGATAATGAAGGACAGGGAAGCCTGGCATGCTGCAGTCCATAGGGTCGCAAGAGTCAGACAGGACCCGGTGACTGAGCCACAACAAGAAGAACTGGTGAGGCTGGGACAGTAGAAGGTGACAGGTATGTGTGAGAGCAGTGTCAAGAATCACTTCTAGGATTTGGGTCTGGTGCAAGGAGATAGATATCATAGGGATCATTCGGCGAACCCATGGAAGAGCTGTCTGGGGAAGGATGCGGTGGGGGAGTGTGTAATGAGGCCTCTTTTGCACATGTCAGATTTGAGCTGCCCATGAGATTTCCAACTGGATGGTGGTTGGTCTGGAAGTCTTGAAGCTCAGGAGAAATGTCTATGCTGGAAACAGATTTGGGAGTGCCAGGGGATGGGTAGGAGGTTATATCATGGGGATGGATACATTTGCTCAGGGACAGAGTGTTGATTGGGGAAAGGGTGGACTTTTAAATACTCACATTTAAGAGATGATTACAGAAAGAGAAGTCTTGAATAAGGCTAAAATTGAACAGCCAGATTTTGGTGGGTTGAAAAACAAATGGGTCAGACGGTCTTGAGGTGGATGGAAGCAAGGATGTGCCCTTGACCCTTAGTGTCTTGAACCTTGGTAAGAGTCAGGGACGCCAGTGGGAGACGTTCCTTGAACACTTGAAAATCTTGAGAAGCTCTGTGATTCTAAAGGATTGACTTGGATGACTGCCTCTTACAAAGTCCTCCATTCCGGAGCAGCTGCCTTTTCCTCTGTTTACCTTAGTGTCCCTAGCAGATAGCCCAGGAATGTCAGGGCTCCCTCTAGGCCCTGGAACAACCTTCACTCTTGAATCCTCCCACAACTCCTGAGAGGCCTAGGGAATGGTGGCACAACTATTAGGAGAGAAGACAGGAAATGTCTGTGTGATACACGTGGGAGGCCTCAGGCTAGCCTGTGGAGGAGGATTGGGGCAGGGCTGGGAGGACTTGAACTCTGAGAGTATGGACAGATGCCCCGTTGTCTGCCCCAACCTGCCCTGGAGTCGACTTTGACCCTGGACAGGGTGACCCAGGGCTATACCACCGATCTCTAGGCTGCTGTAGAGTCAAGAGGCCTCTGAGAACATAGAGTCCAAGGTTATCTCTTAGGGTCTGTTCGTCCTGCTCCTTTGCCTTGGAATTTGGCCCGAAGGTGCAATTGAGGGGCCCTGCGGTACCGCTGCTGGGCAATGCATTAAGCCGTAGGCCTTGGAGACAGAACCAGCCGACAGTGTGACCTGGAGTGAACATAGTCACCACAACCGACTCTGCCATTGCCACCTTCTCGGAAAGCAGCCACCTGTCTGGCTCCAGGTTTTGTCTGGCTGCCAGTATAAAGCCTGTGCCTACGCAGGAGCTGATGACATTTTGGCTCCACTTTCAAAGTTTTTTTTTTCCTTTGTTTCTCCTGTGTTTTTTCTAAAGATAACAAAGGTCAAAAGGCATCCAGCATTTTCTGGTTTCTCATAAGCTTCTGGTCAATATTTAATCTGGTTTATGGGTTTTTTTTTAAGGTCTTCTAGATGCCTTCTTGAGCCTGCTTGTGGCCACCCACAGACACTTGTAAGGAGGAGAGAAGTCAGCCTGGCAGAGACACTGTGAAATGAGGGATTAGAGGCCGGGATCCAAGGAGCCAAAGCGACAGCCAGCAGACAAGGGAGCCTGCCCTGAAGCCGCGTGTGCTGAGAGGTCTGCCATGGCCTCTCTTGGCCTCCAGCTTGTGGGCTACATCCTGGGCCTTCTGGGGCTGCTGGGCACCCTGATTGCCATGCTGCTCCCCAGCTGGCGAACAAGCTCCTACGTTGGTGCCAGCATTGTGACTGCAGTTGGCTTCTCCAAGGGCCTCTGGATGGAGTGTGCAACCCACAGCACGGGCATCACACAGTGCGACATCTACAGCACCATGCTAGGCCTGCCCGCCGACATCCAGGCTGCCCAGGCTATGATGGTGACGTCCAGCGCCCTGTCCTCCCTGGCCTGCATCGTCTCGGTGGTGGGCATGAGATGCACAGTCTTCTTCCAGGAGTCTCGAGCCAAAGACAGAGTGGCGGTGGTGGGCGGAGTCTTCTTCATCCTTGGAGGCCTCCTGGGCTTCATCCCTGTGGCCTGGAATCTTCATGGGATCTTGCGAGACTTCTACTCCCCGCTGGTGCCTGACAGCATGAAATTTGAGATTGGAGAGGCTCTTTACCTGGGCATTATTTCCTCCCTGTTCTCCCTGGTAGCTGGAATCTTCCTCTGCTTTTCCTGCTCACCCCAGGGAAATCGCTCCAACAACTACGATGCCTACCAGGCCCAGCCCCTGGCCACTAGGAGCTCTCCAAGGCCTGGTCAAGCGCCCAAAGGCAAGAGTGAGTTTAACTCCTACAGCCTGACAGGGTATGTGTGAAGAACCAGGGGCCAGAGCTGGGGGTGGTGGCTGGGTCTGTGAACACCAGTGGACACCCCCTCCCCCAGGCCCACAGGTGAGGGATATTGGCACTGGATTGTGTCAGAAAATGCTGCTGGAGATAGACTGACTTTGGCCACTGGATCAAACAAAGGCAGAAACAGGAGCTGGTGTGACAGCATGCGGGTTAAACTGTCAAGACTCTTGCTAAGCCAGACTTTCTGTTTCCTTCATCTTGGCACCCTCCACCCGCCCCAGCCCTCGAATACCCAACCCTCAACTCCAGCCACCCCCCACCAGAAGCCAGGCCCCAGCATCTCCCCTTTACCCTTTGATTTACCTGGGAGTCCATCCAAAAGCCCACTAAGTACGTCCCACTGACTGACCCTCTCTGTGATCAAAGACCCTTCCTCTTGCTGAGGCTGGCTCTTAGCTCATTGCTGGGGGATGGGGGTGGGTGCGAAGGGGTGGTGGCTCCTATGGGCATGGCGCTAATCTCCTTTGCAAGCCTCCCTCCAAACAAACTGACCGGCCAGTAATGGGCCCTGGAGCCTCCTCCATCCCACTCTTATGACTCCACATGTCTAGACTGAATGTGTCTGACTGAATGTGTATGAACTGAAATAAAGCCACCCCACTGTATTGAGGGAACAGAGAGCAACGGGGTGGAGGATGAGAGGGCAAGGACCAAAGCAAAAAATAAAAATAAAAGGCCAAAATCACGGCCCAGGGACCTAGCTTCCAGAGAGAGGAGAGCACAAGGAAAGAATATATGACAGAGCCCTCCAGGTGGCAGCAGATTCTGACTGTACCGAGGCGCTCCCTCAAAAGCTACAGCTCCAACTTGCACTGAAGCCCCCGTCTCCCTCTGACCTGGCGTTCTGCTACCAACGGGCGAGAGGGCCTGCACAATGGTTTCTGTAGGGAAAGGAAACTGGTTTGGTTTAGAGATGGCCCTTGGCTGGGGTGGACACGGGTGGAAACAATGAGTGTTTCTATTGGGCCAGAGAGAGGCAGCCCCCAGGAGAGTCTTCAGGCTTAATGGAGAAGCAGCCCGAAGACCGAGATCAGGCCCCAGGGTCTGCTCACAGAGCACAGCAACACCTCTGAAAGACCGCAGCCCCAGATGGGCCCCTGTCAGTCACCTTCATGCTCTCCCCACCATCCTTCACCAGACATGGCGGAATTGCTAGAAGGCATCAAAGGGCTCCAGCATGGAGTCACCCTGACCCAGGCGCGTGGCCCTCATCTGCGTGACAGCTGAATTGCCACCTGGGATTTTGGTTGAGATGGAAGCGTAGAGGATTCCCAGGCAGACAGTTTCAGCTCCAAGATTTCAAAATGCCCCCTTTTCCCTGGGGGTGGAGGTGGGAGTGACAGTCACAAACAAACCAAAGGCTTGAGCATGACTAGCTTCTGACAAACTCCAGTACGCTGCCCTAGACCTCAGCGCCAGCAGGAGGGGTCCAGTCATTGTCTGGAACATGTCTTTCACAGTTCTTGCCTGTATTTAAGCTCCTCTCCCAAGCGGGAAGGCCCTCTCCCCTTAGCCAAGCCTTCCTCATGCTTGGAGAAGCCGCTTGGCACCACCTCCTCTGACCACTCCGTCCCTCTCCGACCCCTCCATCCTCCAACCCTCAATGTAAAAAATCACTCTTTGATGCTTATTATTCACAAGGTTTGATGGATAATTATCTTTCCATGTGTATGTAACCGATTTCACAAGTACATTGTAAACTCTTGAAGGGTAGGATCCATATCTTAGCCATGTGTATATTTCTCAGACTATCTGTAAGAGTGCTGAGCACATAGTAGGTGATCAATAAACACTTGTTGATTGAACAACTGTTTTATTAATTCTAATGAATTCAGACAGGGCAGGTGTGACTGAGGGAACTGGGCGAAGGGGAGGGTAGAATAGAAATTGGTCTTTCTCCCCACTAAGTGAATAGAAAATTCTAGACCTTACTGGAGACATTAAGAAAGCAGGATGTTCTTGCCCCTTCTTAGGGAAACATTAACCTTTGCATAATGTCCAGGGACCCTCCCTTCTTACAAGTTATTTCCTTTAAGTTATTTGCTAAATGCTTACATATTTATTCCACTCATCTCTGAACCACCATTATGAGGAGGGTGAAATAGGTCAGAAAATCTCCATTTGGCGAGGGAGAAACTAAGGCACCTATCAGTAAAGAGAGTTTTGTAGGGCCACACTGCTCCTATAGGTGCCTGAGTCTCCTGACTGCCCAAATAGGACTCTGCCAATCAAACAATATTCACAGCCAGTACCGAAAGCCTGCCAGAGGTTGCAGGTTGTCTGAGGAAAACAACGCGTGGCCAGTAAGGTAACACTGGGGACATATAGGATCTGCTGGTCTCCCATGAGAGAAATCTGGGCAAGTAGCACCAATTCACTGAGTGAACCACTTGGAACTGCCTGTCCTGCCATGCTAGCCAGTTGGCCAGCCTGGGTCCAGCTAACTGGCCCATTAGGGGGGATGCCAAGCTTACATTTAAATAAGACATGACACCTCAACTCCAATTCCTCTACCTCTGGAGCTGTGGGAGTTTGGAAAGCCAATGATTTAGCACTGCTCTAACCTCATTGGGAATTAACCACGTTTAATGTATACACATGTTGACTGTGGCAACTCTAACAAGAATGGAGCCCTACAAGACTCTGCCTCCCCAGTCCCTAGACCTGGTGGGCCTCAGCACACAGGAGCCTGTTATAAGACTCACTACCCTTGCATTCCTGAGGAGAGCCTTCTTTGTGGCAGAGGCTAGGACCCTACCATCCAATCCCATTTAGAGGGAATAGTGGCAGGCAGGAGTAAGGGCAGTGGGGAGAGGGCTCTCTGAACACATGTTTAATAAGAGGTCATATCTCTGGCCTGGTACCAAGAACCCCAGAGTCCTTGACTGGGGCCGCTGGAATTTGGTAAATGGATTAGCCTTGCTGACTCTGCTGGGCGGTGTGTGCTCAGTCACTCAGTCGTGTCCAGCTCTTTGTGACCCCATGGGCTATAGCCCGCCAGGCTCCTCGGCCCATGGGATTTCCCAGGCAAGAATACTGGAGTGGGTTGCCATTTCTTCCTCCAGGGGATCTTTCTGATCTAGGGGTCGAAACTGCGGCTCCTGCCTCATCTCCTGCATTGTAGGTGGATTCTTAACCATCCGATCCAGTGGGTTGCAACCTGATATGGACTCTGATGACCCACCACCTGGTAGCCAAAGCCTTTTCAGATCCATGATTTCACTGCCTCCTCCAAATACTCCCAATGAATCAGGTCTTTTACAGGAGACAAAAGGGAGGCCCAGAGAGGTGAGTAAATTCCTTAAAGTCACAGTGTCAGAATCTGAACATAAGCTTGGAAACTCATCCCACACCAAATGTGGGTCTGGGATTCTGTCTCAGAAGGTGTAAGTGAGGGGCAGCCTGTGACTCTTCACATTCCTGCCACCTTCCTGCTCCTGTCTTTCACTCAGTATAAGGGCTTTTGAGGAAAATAGGGCACAGAGCTTCCAGCCATGTTAGGTTGAGGCTTGTCTGAGAGCTCCTCCTTTCTTTTAATTTGGGAAGATTCTATGGAAGGAGTTAGACATTCATGGTCAACTAGAAAAACTGGGACAGGCGTGATAAAGAGCAAGTGATCCTTTTGGGTGGTTGACCAAGAAAAGCCTTGCTCTAGCTACTTTCCCAGAACTCTGAGTCTGGGTTCAAGCTGAACAGCTTTCACGTCACCCCGTTGCCTTCCGTCATAAAGTAATTTAGATTAGCCACAGACCCAGGGACAGTGAAGGCCATTGCATCTATTCCCTGGCCTCCCGGTTCTGACCCTTGCACAAGGAGAGATGTTTCTACCTTCCCTCATTCCCCTGATAATGGTGTGACTCATGGTTTTACCCCCGGGGGGCCCTACTGACCCACGGCTATGTGATTATTAATAGGGGAGGAGGAGGCCAAAACTGGTTTCTTGGTGGAAAGATGAACTCCAACTTTCTGAAAGACCTTCATTCAGCCAGTCAAACAGCCATCCAGCCAGCTCTCCAGCTGGCGAGCTACCAGCCGGCACACACCAACTGCCCTCTTACCTGGTGGCAGGCAATGTGCTGAAGGCTTTGATGGTAACAAGGGTGAACAAGGTAACGTCTGTGCCTAGTAGCAGGTGATACTTGATCTCTGGGAGATAAGACATGCACACCCACCTGCAGTACAAGATATAATATGGTCTATCTTGTGAGAGATAAGGAAAAGTGTCACAAGATAGGGGAACATCAGAGGCTCGTTAAAAACGGTTTGAAAATCCCCTAAATCCCAATCCATAGGAAAGGAGGGTCTGACACTACTTGAGCTTCTAGGGGCAGGGTGATCAAACAAAGAAAACTGCTTCCTCCAGCTGAAGGACCATAGGGAATAGAGAAGTAGGGGAGAGGGCAGTACTAAGAAAGAAACAGGGATATGGCATACAGCTAACCTGCGAGCTCCTTGAGTTTGTCTCACAGGACCCTAAGTGGCTCTAATGGAGAGACACTGGGGCTCAGCCTCTCCCTCCTCATCTCCTTCTCCTGATCAGGGCTCCGGAAACTGCTGGAAGCAGCAGAGACAGTGTCCATCCAAGTAACCTGAGGCCTTTGGGCTCTCGACCAGAGGAGAAACATGTCTGTATGTGGGAGAAGGGAGAGAGGAGGGGCCCAGTGCTAAAAGAAGCCAAATGAAGCCTTACAGGATCACCACTCAGCCTTACACTCTGGGACATGCAGACCCCAGGCTGGAAAGTCCATGTGCTTCTCTTCAGTGGGCTTTGAGCTAATCTAAAGCATTTGCCAAGTCTGGTCTCGTGGGCCCAGCGAGCGGCTCTCAGCTTTGATGAGAATTTTTGTTATCTCAATGGGAAGATGGGGGGGCGAACTTCAAACAGGAAGTCCAGCAGGTTATCTCTCTCTTGCCCTAAAATGTGGCTCCCTACATGCTATGATATGATCACTGATAAAATATTAACAGGATGTTATCAGGAACAGTTATACAAAAACTATAATCTGACCCCCCCCCTCCACCTCATACGACCCGCCACCTTCCTGAGAATTGCAGCTCAGGAATTCCTAGTTAAAACTTGCCTACGATTCCCTGCTCTAGGCCTCATTTCTCTTCAAGACAAGCAGGAGGTTCTTAGGGCCTGACAAAGCAGGAAGTCACCATACAAAGGCAAACCAGGAGGTGCTGCTTCCCTGTCATCCTGAAAGTCCCATCCCTCCACTACAGCACCCTTATCACCTTATAAGTCACTTCTTAGGAGGGCCTTGAAGAACTTTCTCTTCATAAATAAGGCCCTGCGGAGAAAACCTTGAGAAAACTCACAGGCTTTCAAATAGCCATTAGGGAGTGAAATTTGGATGTGAAATTAGATGCCAAATGAGTGTGAGTGGTGTGGCAGGCACCCCAGCATTTCAGTGGTTAATTCCTTTTCTCCAATACTGCTTTCAGTTGCTGCTTAGTCGCTAAGTCATGTCCGACTTTTTTGCTATCTTCTGGACTGTAGCCGGCCAGGCTCCTCTCTCCATGGGATTTCCCAGGCAAGAATCCTGGAGAAGGTTGCCATTTCCTTCTCCAGGGGATCTTCCTGACCCAGGGATTGATCCTGTATCGCCTGCCTTGGCAGGTGTATTCTTACCATTAAGCCACCAGGGAAGCCCAGTGCTTTCAGAGTCTGTGATATTTGACAGAGTTCTGTGTGGGTTGCTCAGGAGAAAGGCCAGTCACACCAAAAGTACAAAGAGAAGACGCTCTTGACTTGATTTCTGGAATTATACAATGGGATGCAAGAGGAAGGATCAACAACCCCACAAAGGATATCTGAGGATATTGTGAGGACTCTGCTCCCCTGGTTTTAAAGGCACTGAAGGCCCTGATTAAAAAGTAAGTATATTTTCTGGGAAGAAACATACATTCAGTCATAGATTAACCATTAACACCATAATTTGCACTAGTTTCTCAGTTTAACCCTTAAAAGAGCCAAAATGAGATGAAGCCAATGAGTTTAAAAAATATAACATTAATTCAGAGACTATGGACATGAATTTGGGGGGGCCAGGGGATGTCTCTGAGTAACACTCACACACCCTTCAACTAAATGATTCAACAGCTTTAAAAATGGAGATGAGGTAGGAATCAAAAAAAAAAAAAAGAGAGACAAAATGAGAAAGGCAGAGCCATCTTCACCTTGGCAATTCCACACATCCCTCATGTGGTTAATGTTACTCTTCTGTGTGTAATAATAAACCAATATGTTCTCAAGTGTCACCTTCTTACTCCCCGAGACTTACTCAACCTAGCACTGTCCACAGGGGGTGGTGCAAAGGAGCCAGTGGGGACACTCAAAAGCAGAGGCCAACAATTCCAAGACCTCCTGGAGTGTAAGAATAGGATCTTGGTGGCTGGTTTGGTGTCACGAAAGCTGCCAAGCAACGGCCCTGAGTAAAAACCCAGTCAAGAGGAAATGAACCTCCACATTGTTTGGAGGCATATTCGTTACATAAGTGAACGATTTCCTGATCATGAGGGCAGTTAAACATTGTGTGGGATTATGGAACTTTCTTCCTTGGACATTACTATTCGTGTGGGCTGGCGGTAGCGTTTTCTTATCAAGAGGAAGAAGACGAGACTGATCGTTTTTAAGATAGTAGGGGGTAGTGGGGAAATAGCCTGGGCTTTGGGAGCTCTTCAGCTGCACTGTTAGCTGTGTAGCCTTGGGGAGTGAGTGAAAGTCGATCAGTCATGTCTGACTTTGTGATCTCATGGATGGTAGACCACCAGGTTCCTCTGCCTATGGAATTTTCCAGGCAACAATCCTGGAGTGGGTTGTCATTCCCTTCTCCAAGGGTTCTTCCCAACCCAGGGATTGAACCTGGGTCTCCTGCATTGTAGGGAGATTCTTTACCATCTGAGCCACCAGTCACTTTTAATTCCTTACACTTTAGTTTCCTCATCTGTAAAATAGGGATTATACCTGCCTCTCAGTGTGGTCATGGCACATAGTAAGACCTCAATAAATGGTTAACTGTATTCTAAGCATCAGTTCAGTCAGTCAGTCAGTTCAGTTGCTCAGTCGTGTCCAACTCTTTGTGGCCTCATGGACTGCAGCACGCCAGGCCTCCCTGTCCCTCAGCAACTCCCAGAGTTTACTCAAACTCATGTCCATTGGGTTGGTAATGCCATGCAACCATCTCTTCCTCTGTCGGCCCCTTCTCCACCCAGCTTCAATCTTTCCTAGCGTCAGGGTCTTTTCAAATGGGTCAGTTCTTCACATCACATGGCCAAAGTATTGGAGTTTCAGCTTCAACATTAGTCCTTCCAATGAATATTCAGGACTGATCTCCTTTAGGATGGACTGGTTGGGTCTCCTTGCAGTCCAAGGGACTCTCAAAAGTCTTGTCCAACACCACAGTTCAAAAGCATCAATTCTAAGCATATTGGTGACCTAAACAGTCATGCCAAAGTTCACTAAAATGTGTCATGTGTCTTTGGGGAATGGAGACAGACAAAGTACATTTTCTACCATAGATCAGAATCTACATTAACAGGGGGATATCCCTATTTTCCAGGCCAAAACTTTTCAAGATTCTTCCCAAAAGTCTGAATACCTTAAAGACTTTGAATAGGCATCTACTCATCAAATTCTTGGCTTCCCAGAGGGTGCTAGTGGAAAAGAACTTGCCTGCCAATGCAGGAGACATAAGGGATGTGTGTTCAATCCCTGGGTCAGGAAGATCCCCTGGAGGAGGGCATGGCAACCCACTCCAGTATTTTTGCCTGGAGAAGTCCATGTGGCAGGCTACAGTCCATGGGGTCGCAAAGAGTGGGATACGACTGAGCGACTTGGCACACAGGCACATCAGATTCCATTAACAGAAGCCAGGGGCAAAACAGACTTGAGAAGCTGGAGAGGAAAGAGGTGGTGATCGCTCTTTGACCTTCATCCAGATTTAAGAAAATGTGAGGTGGAACCGAATCATGATCTATCAGGTCCCACTGCTAGAGAAAAGCTTAGTCCAAGGGAATTTCCCAAGCTCAATGACAATAGGGGAGACTTTGCTAGCCACTTTCCTAATTCATATCAGACAAAGGCTCCATTATTAAAGAAATTTAGCATAGCCCCCTTCTTGTTGGCATTTCAAGCCCTTGATCCATTCTGTTCCTTATGCCCCAAACCGGTAATTCACTATTTCTCAAACCCTCAGTGTGTTCCCTAACTTACCCCACATCCAGTCTTATGATTTTGCTTATACCATTCCCTACACTTGGAAAACCCTCCCTACACACCTCCACCTTCCCAATCCTCACAGGTTTCCACATCCCATCTGGAAAATCAGGCCTTTGGGAACACTTTCCTGAGCCTCTGCCTAAAGACATCTTGCTTGTCCCTGAGGACTCAACGGCCAAATGTATGGAATGTGCTTGGCACCCAAACATTTGAAGAATTATCTAAAAGTGGGTTAGGGATTTCTGATGATTCACATCAAAACTCTAGGTATAGGTATAGAGGCAAGTAACAAAACACATGTCTCTTACAGATTTTATTTTCCATCAGAAAATGAACGCTATTTATGTCTCATTTAATGACTAAAGCTTTAACATAACCAAGAGTATCTAAATCCATTCCAGTGATGTAGTTTATTATCCAAGCATGCACTCTGACTTTGGAATCAGAAAGTATGCTTCCTGAATTTCCTCTCGGCCTGAGAGAATTTATGAGTCAGGGATGTCCTTGTCACCTAGTGGGCTCCCTGGTGGCTCAGACAGTAAAGAATCTGTCTGCAGTGCAAGGAGATATGGGTTCAATCCCTGGGTCAGGAAGATCCATCCCCTGGAGAAGGGAATGACTACCCACTCCAGTATTCTTGACTGGGAAATCCCATGGAGAGAGGAATCTGGCGGGCTACAGTCCCAAAAAGAATTGGACACAACTGAGCGATGAGTGCTTTGTCATCAAGTACAAGTTACTCTTTGGGGAAATTACACTTGACCTAGCTCGAGCTCACCCCTAGCCTTCCTGAGCATACTCCCATGCTGCACTCATAACACAGTACTCCAGAAAGAAGCTTTAATACCTAGTACAGAACTCTGAAACATATTCTACCTGGAGATTACCTGTAGGAATCAGGAGCCTACCAATCAAGCCTCTGTCTCTAAATCGTTAACCCGGATTATTTGCAACCAGCGGACTTGGGTAAGCAAAACCTTCCTCCCTGGGGCCACAAAGTCTCTGACCTGGTCCTCTGGAAGGTCCCCATTTGTTCATCCAACAAGCATGTACATACAATTGTCTCTCTGTATCTGTTGGGGATTGATTCCAGGATTCCCATCAAATACCAAAATCCAAGGATGCTCAAGTTCCTTATATAAAATGGTGTTTAATTTGCATAAAAACTATACACAGGCTCCCCTACATTTTAAATCATCTCTAGATTACTTATAACTAATTCAATGTAAATGCTATGCAAATAGTTGTAAATACAATGTAAATGCTATAAACCTAATGAGGCAGATTCAACTTTTGCTTTTTGGAACTTGCTGGATTAAGTTTTTTTTTCCATCTGTGGTTGGTTGAATTTGTGGATGCAGAACTCAGGATTTGGTGGGCCAATTGTACTTGCACCGACTTTCTAACATGTTCTGGAAACTTACCTGCATACCTCAGAGAGATTTCACACTCGATTCTAGATCAATACAATGAAGCAAATAGCTCAATAAAGAGTCACAGGGATTTTCTGGTTTCCAAGGGCATGTTGAAGTTATGTTTACACTATATTGTAGCATATTTATGTACAATAGCATTATGTCTAACAAAACCATGTACATGCCTTAATTTAAAATATTTTATTTTATTGATAAGAAATGCTAACCATCATCTGAGCCTTCAGTGAGTAACAGCAAAGATTAGATCATTGATCACAGATCACCATGACAAATAGAATAGTGAAAAAGTTAGAAATATCATGAAAATTGCCAAAATGTAAAACTGAGACATGATGTGAGCAAATGCTGCTGGAAGGACACTGACAGACTTACCCCACACAGGGTTGCTACAAACCTTCAATTTGTTAAAAAAAAAAACAACCAACCCAAAACAGAACAAACCAAAACACAAACAAACAAAAAACCCACGCAATATCTGCAAGGCGCAATAAAATGAGGTATGACTGCATTTCCTTGAGGTGTGTTGTCTGTCCTTTGAAAAAGGGTAGCTCCTCTTCTCTAGAAATAACCTATCACTGCTCTTGGAAAAAGTGAGAAAATTCCTC
>SJYA01003883.1:945186-974715 GCA_006410615.1 Neotragus moschatus | reverse complement strand
ATTCCTCGGAATTTTTTTTTGAGTTCTCATTCTCAAGATCTGGTCTCTATAAACTTCTTGTGATTGTATTCTAAAATTCTCAGTATTTTAAAATCAAAATCTAGGGAGCCTCCTTGTGATAATATTCAAATACTTGTTATAAAGAACACCCGTATTCCCTTTCTCCTGGTAGCCTTTCTAATTATTCTAAGATCAGCTAAGGAGAAACACTAAGCCACTCCAGCTCACAGTGTTTGCCTCCCATAACCTGCAGAAATTACTCAGCCTTTCATTTTCAGAGTTTAAGGCCCAGGATTATCTACCTCACCCATATTGTATTTTTCTACCCCCTCCTATAAACGAGGCACTGTTTCAGGTTCTTGAAGGAGATGGAGACAGGAGCAAAACACACATTCCATCATTAACTCATTCATGAACTATTGGTTATCTTCTCTATACCAGGTACCATGATAAGCTCTGGCATACAATGATTGGCAAAAACAGGCATAGTCCCTTCCCTCACGGAATTTTTTAGTGAGAGGCAGACAGAAACTGGAGAAAGAAAGGGCAACCCACTCCAGTACTCTTGCCTGGAAAATACCACGGAGAGAGGAGCCTTGTAGGCTATAGTCCATGGGATTGCAAAGAGTCGGACATGACTGAGTGACTTCACTTCACTTCAGACAGAAACTGTATTGTGTTCTCCACTGTTTATCACACATCACGCATTATTGGGTAGTAGGTATCCAATAAATATTTGTTAAATAAATGAAATCAAACAGCCAAATCTATAACAGCAAATTGTGAGAAGTGTTATGGATTAAACAAAACCAGACACATGATAGAATTGGGTAGATAGAGGAAAATGGCTGCAGGGGAAAGCCTGTCTGAGAAAGCTGACATTTACATTAAGGCCTGAAGGATGAGAAATAGTCAGCCATGCCAAGATTGGAGATATGAGCATTCAGAGAGGAAACAGTCTGGGGAGAGGCTCTACTGAGGCAAGAGCCTGAACTCTTTCTGGGGGAAGACCACCATGAGCAAGAGGAAAAGTGAGATAGGATGAAGAGTTGGAAGACACTAAGTAGAAGCGGCAGGCAGGGGTCTTCATAGGACATTGTAAGGAGTGAGGATTTACTTCTAAGTGCAATGAGGAAGGGCTTTAAACAGGGAGCCATGTACTCTGACTTATATATATATATCTTTTTTAATCACTCTGGTTGTAGTGTAAGACGATTGTGGGAACAAAAAATGGAAGCAAGGAACCAGTTAGGAGTTGCAGGTGCTAGTGGTAAAGAACCTGCCTCCTAATGCAGGAGACGTTAAGAGACATGGGTTCGATCCCTGGGTCGGGAATATCCCCTGGAGGGCATGGCAACCCACTTGCTTAGAGGATGCCATGGACAGAGGAGCCTGGTGGGCTATAGTCCACAGGATTGCAGAGAGTCGGACAGGACTGAAGTGACTAAGCAGAACAGCACACGGAAGATGATAGTAGTTTGGACTAAGTAGATGTAGTAAATATGAGTGGAGTCAAGATATACTTTGAAGACAGAATTGACAGACTTTCTGACAGACTGGATGTGTAGGACTAGAGGAGGAAAATTAAGGATAACTTCCAGGTTTCTAGCTTAAGCAACTGAGTGGGTGGAGGTGCCATTTTCTAAAATGAGTAAAACTGGCGGAAGGAACAGCCCCAGTGTGTGTGTGTCACTGTTAACAGGTTTTATTTGAAATGTCTGTGAGACCTGGAAGTGCAAATGTCAAGTAGGAAGTTGAATTTATTAAATGCGGAGTTTCTAATGGGAACCTAGGACAAGGTCACTTGTGATAAGAGCCTAAGTGACAACAAACTTATATGTTCAAAGGAAATTCTTATCTGGCCAGGTTAATCAGAGGAATTTTCAGGAAAGAAGGTGATATTAGAGCCAAAAGAAAAATGATGAAGGAAAATAATTCAGGTAAAAGGAATACAATGGCAAAGATGGGAAAGAAGAAAAATCTCAAGGCAGGTTCAGAAACTGAAATAGTTCAGCCTGGATGGAACATGGTTTCTGTTTGGAATGTGAGAAGAATCTACTGAGCTTGGTTGAAGTCAGAAGGGAATTTGCATTGCACTCGGTGCTCAACTGAAGGCACTCACTAGAACCAGTTGTTGAGCAGTGGCCTAACCTGATGAGGGCATTAAAAGCAATTTAGTGACAGGGAGGCCAGATACGAATCTAGTTTAATTAGGAAGGTATGAGGTAGTAAAGACCTAATTGTTGACTGTGGAAATGAGAAATTAAAGGGCAAATGTGACAGATTTTTGTAAGAATTATATTAACCTAACAGGACAGCCAGGAGAAGGCAAACACTTCTTTTTTTTGCCTCCACAGTACATCATAATTTCTGATAAGGCTGGGTGACACTTTTCAAGATCTCCACTGCCTCATTTAACTTTGGTTAACGTGCTGGTGTGGTTTCACTGTAAACGGGTAACAGAGGGGTAGCTCTAGCATTGTAGAGACTGGGCTCACAGAGCTAACTGCTGTTGGAAGGAGCAGTTCGGGGTTGAGACCACAGATGAGCAGACGGTCTGAGAGTCAGCACAAGCAGAGTTTACTGCTTCCACCCTGTTCATTCTAAAGCCCGAGTGCCTGTACTCTTTCATAGTCTGCCCACTGCTGACTGCCCCACCCCCCAGACACACACAGGCATGCCACATTCTCTCTCAGGCTGACTCTTCAATGCTCTCAATCTTCCCCTCTACCACTCTCCCCTCATGTTGTCCCTCTCTGTGCAAAGTCCCACTGTTCCACAGCCCTCATCTGAAGAGCAAGGATCCCTGAGAGAGCGGCTGAAAGGACCACCTGCCTTCCCTCAGTACATTAGACAACCGGGGCCTTTCAAATCATAGTCTGACATAAGGATTCATCATTTGGCAGCAAGAGCAGCAGTGAGGTGAGGGAAGAGGGCAGGGCCATCACTAAGCACCCATTCTATGGGTGGGTGAAGGGCACCCCTAGCCTCCCCCGGCTTCCCTGCTGTCCCACGAGTATCTATGATGGCTCTCCTGAATTTCAAAAAAGTTATTATAAGTTTGGGAGAGTCTTCTGAAGTAACTGCAGAGGAGAAATAAAATGAACATCCAAAACATCCTTTGCAACTGCTTGATCCCACCTCTCTATAATTTCTTCATTATTTCATATTTTTCACTGTTTGTATATTTTTATGTGTTCATTGGTCAATGTCTTTTGAAGACTACCTTTAACTCTTTGGAGAGTATGCACTATATCAATACAATAAAGAAAAGAATAAATAAAATGTCTCCTTTACAGGAGTATGTGTTTCACTATTTCTGATAAGATGAGATCTATCCTTCACTCAGCAGTAGCCTGAAGAGTAGGTAGGAGGTGTATTCTGAGGGATATCAAATAGACGTCACTGCTCTAAAATACCTCCCCACTTAGCCTTAGAGCCCACAGTCATGGTGATATGCGTTCTAAAAATTGGAGCCTTGAAGATTTCTTTTTCAAGAATTCCTTATTAAAATGCAAACACCACAGAGGAGGGTGGGTAGATGGGTCATGATTTAACCTTGAAAGTTGCTCAGTCGTGTCCAACTCTTTGCAACCCCATGGACTATACCGCCCGTGGAATTCTCCAGGCCAGAATACTGGAGTACGTAGCCTTTCCCTTCTCCAGGGGATCTGTCCAACCCAGGGGTCGAACCCAGGTCTCCCACATTGCAGACGTATTCTTTACCAGCTGAGCCACAAGGGATTTAACCTTATTTCCCTTATATTAACCCATCATTCCTACAAGTCACATTTTTTACATTCCAGCTTTTTCCAAGCTTTCTTTCATGTTATTTTTCCAGAGGTAACACTAAATACAACATAAATTATAAGTACAAAAATTACCTTATATTTTCACACAGTCTCTCACTTGATATCTAAATCCAAGCCTAGTCATTTAAAAAATGATTTATTTTTTTCCAATTTAAGAAGAATAACAAGTTTATAGTAGAAAATTTGAGAAAGGTAGGAAGACAGAAAAAGAAACCAATGTCAACCACAGCCCTACCACGTAAAGAACAGCCATGGCCAACAGTGCTGTCATGCCTAGGCTTTCAGCAAACCTCACTAAGGCCCCATTGCCGATATGATGCCTTCCTTGCCCTTCCTTCTCCAGAGCTTCTCTATCATGTTTGTTCCCCTCATTTGTACAAGTCTGTCAACTTGCTGTGGGTTTTGTGTTTACAACTAGAATGTTAGGTCCTTGAAGGCTGAAACTATGAGTTATACTTCTTCACTCATCCCCAAACACCTGGTACATTGGACCCAATATTTGCTGACTGATTTAAGTTAAATGAATACAAATCATATCAGAAAGAATATGAAATAGGCCAAGTATCTGCGTCATTAAAGCTTTCTGGTCACCTGGTTTGGTGATGACTGCTTTTCTGTTCCTGGAACTCTTGAAGTCTATTAAGCCTCTTTTTCTACACCAAGACTGTGTAAAAAGCAGGCTGATGAAGAGCCAGGAGTACTCAAAGATTCTCCTTGTAAGGCATAAGGATGAGAGAGAGAGACAGCGAGGGAGGGAGGGAGGAGGGNCTGCATATCTGAGGTTATTGATATTTCTCCCAGCAATCTTGATTCCAGCTTGTGTTTCTTCCAGTCCAGCGTTTCTCATGATGTACTCTGCATATAAATTAAATAAGCAGGGTGACAATATACAGCCTTGACGTACTCCTTTTCCTATTTGGAACCAGTCTGTTGTTACGAAAGGCAATTACCGTCAAAGTATTCTTTTCATTTTCCTACTTCTAAAAGTTCTGTCTTTAGTTATCCTCTTTTCTCCCTACACTTCTTTTCTTTGGTAATCTCATACACTCTTTTGGCTCTAACTTGTGGAAGATAACTTCCAAGTGGTGTTCTCAGCCCAGAATCTCCAGTACTGAATTTCTAACTGCCTGTTACACACTTTTTTTTTTTCTTCCGGAGGTCCCACTGGTATCTCATTCAGTATGTATAAAACTGACCTCTCACTTTCACCTTCAAACCTGCTCCCTCTACTAAGTTTCCTATTTGTGTTACGACATCAACAAACTCTCAGTAATTTTATATGGTTCCATCACTATCAATACTCAAGTTCAAGCTCTCATTACCTTTCCTGCGCTATTGCAATGGCTTTTCCAGTCTCCCCTTGTCACACCTCCAGATCACCCACTGCCAAGTTAATCTTCCAAAGGCATTGCCCCAATCATGTCACCTCCCTAATTGCAATCTTTAGGTATTATTCCCCACAACATAAAGTTCAAACATCTTAGCTTGGTATTCAAGCTTTTCCATTCCAAAACACAGGGAGCATTTACTGAGCTCTTACTTTGTGCCAGTTTGGTGAGTCAATGTGTATGAGGAGATACTTTTACCTTCATTTTAAAAAGACAATGCTCAGGCCTAGAGAGGTTAAATAACTTTCTGAAAGTCATGTAGCTAGTAAGTGACAGAACTGGGACTTAATTTGGCCCTAGCTTTCTCTCTCACTACTTCCCTTCAAAGACACCAGCCAAACAGAATGCCCCACAATTTCTCAGACTGCTTCTTTTGATTGGAACACACTTCTCAACACAAGACAATTCAAATGCCACTTTTGAATCCCCATAGCACTTTAGCACTCTCAGTATAATGAATATAACACAATACAATAAATAAATATTGCTTTCTACTGTGTATGTGTATTGCAGGTTTCCCACTAAAGTATAAACTCCTTAACAGAAGGTAGCTTAACTAACTGTGCTACATGGGGATGAGGGAACAAAACTTTGCAAATAAGAGGTAATCCAAAAGGAACTATGATGTTAATGAGAGACAGTGAATGGGTTTTACTTATTGGCTCTGTAAATACTTCTGATTCTTCCCACTAGGAATCAACTCTTGTTCTAGATCAGAATTCACTGGTTTTGTAAAGATTAATTCAGGGTTTACATACCAGGGATTACTTTCCAACTACATAGTTTCTTCTCATTTTTTTCTTTCTGTCATATTTCTCCACTGGTTGCCTACAGAGAAGGCAGCTGATATTTTGATAGGGACTGCACTGAATCTGTAGCTCAGTTTGGGGAGTACTGCTATCTTAACAACACTAAGTCTGCTGACTCACAAATATGAAATTTGTTTTCATTTTAGGCTTTCTTATTCTCATGTAAAAGACGCTTATTCCTTGGAAGGAAAGTTATGACCAACCTAGACAGCATATTAAAAAGCAGAGACATTACTTTGCCAACAAAGGTCTGTCTAAGTCAAGGCTATGGTTTTTCCAGTGGTCATGTATGGATGTGAGAGTTGGACTATAAAAAAAGCTGAGCAACGAATTGATGCTTTTGAACAGTGGTGTTGGAGAAGACTCTTGAGAGTTCCTTGGACTGCAAGGAGATCCAACCAGTCCATCATAAAGGAGATCAGTCCTGAGTGTTCATTGGAAGGACTGATGTTGGAACTGAAACTCCAATACTTTAGCCCCCTGATGCAAAGAACTGATGTATTGGAAAAGACCTTGATGCTGGGAAAGATTGAAGGTGGGAGAAGGGGACGACAGAGGATGAGATGGTTGGATGGCAGATGGACATGAGTTTGAACGAGCTCTGGGAGCTGATGATGGACAAGGAGGCCTGGCATGCTGCAGTCCATGGGGTCGCAAAGAGTCAGACACAACTGAGCGACTGAACTGAATTCTCATTTAACAATATTTTGTAGTTTTCAGTGTACAAGTCTAGCTTGTACTTCTGTTAAATTTGTTAATCCTCTATTTTTGAACTACTATAAATGAAGCTAGTATAAAACTTCTCCTCCTGCTGTGACAGATTGAAGGCAGGAGGGGAAGGGGACGACAGAGGATGAGATGGTTGGATGGTATCACCAGCTCGATGGATGAGTTTGAGTAAGCTCTGAGAGTTGGTGATGGACAGGGAAGCCGGGCATGCTGTAGTCCATGGGGTTGCAAAGAGTCGGACATGACTGAGAGACTAAACTGAACTATAAATGGAACTGCTTTATTAAATATTTTTTTCTTAATTTTTGCTGCTCCTTTCAAAGAGCCAACCTTTGGTTTCACTGATTTTTCTATTGTTTTTCTATTCTCCATTTCATTTTCATTCTGATATTTCCTTCTTTCTGCTTGATTTGTGGTTAGCTTGCTCTCATATCTTTAGTTTCTTAAGATGGAAGTTTAGGTTAACAATTTGAGATACTTCTTCAATTTTAATATAAGCATTTACAAATATAATTTCCCCTCTGAATACCTCTTCAGCTTCAAGTTGTAATTTTTTGTATATTTTATTTTCATCCTAAGGTATTTTCTAATTTTCCTTGTGACTTTTTCTTTTACTCATTTTAAAAATTTTAGACCATGGCATTTAATTTCTACATATTTGTGAATTTCCCAAATTTCCTTCTGTTGCTGATTTCTAATTTAATTGCTATGGTTGCAGAATATCCTTTATATGATGTCAACCCTTTTAATTTGTTGAGGCTTTTTTTATGGTCTAACATCTAGTCTATTCTGGAGAATATTCCATGGGCACTTGAGAATAATATTTACTATGCTGTTTGGGGGTGAGTTGTTCTGCATGTATCTGTCAGGTCCAGTTGGCTTTTAGCATTCTTCAACCTTTCTATTTTGATCTTTTACCCATTCTTGAAAGTGGGATACTGAAGTTTCCAACTGTTACTGTTAAACTGCCTATTTCTCCCTTCAGTTCTGTCTACTTTTGCTTCATGCATTTTTTTTTGGCTCTGTTGTTAGGTCCGAAATGGCACCCCACTCCAGTGTTCTTGCCTGGAGAATCCCAGGGACAGAGAAGCCTAGTGGGCTGCCGTCTATGGGGTTGCACAGAGTCGGACACGACTGAAACGACTTAGCAGCAGCAGCAGCAATGGACTTTATCAATATGAAATGTCCCTCTTTATATCTGGTAAAATTTTCTGTTTAAAGTCTATTAGTTTGTCTGATATTAGTACAGCCACTCTTGTTCTCTACAGTTGCTGTTCATACGGTATGTCTCTTTTCATCTTTTAACTTTCAACCTATATGTATCTCTGAACATAAAATATATAGATATTATATTTGTGTATGTGAAAAAAGCCAATTGGGTAATCTCCAGCTTTTGATTGGATTGTTTAATCTTATCACATTTAATGTTATTATTGATATGTTAGAATTGATGTCCATTATTTGGTTTTCTGCTCTCTATATATGTCATGGTTTCCTTCTTCCTTTACTTTCCTCTTTTCATGTTATGTGGGTATTTTCTAGTTTAACATTTACAAATCTAATAATACATTACTATAATTATTACTTTATGTAATGTTATATTTTTTGAGGAAGCTAAGAGAAGAAAGTAGAGCAAGGACATATTTATAGTTTGTTAAATTAACCTTATCTTTCCATTTAAAATTTTAATTTCTTACTATGGATGTGAGTTACCATCTGGTATTATTTCCTCACTCCAATACAGCTTTGCTCCCACCCACTTCTTTTATGCTGTTATTGGCAAATATTTTATATCTGTAGATGATTCCAACAATAAAATTATATATATCTATGAAATTATATACATATATATTGTTTATGCAATTATTCTTTTAATCAGTTAAGCACAGAAAGAAGAAGAAACATGCCACTGTATTTGGATGTGACAGTTGAACTATAAAGAAAGCTGAGCACCAAAGAATTGATGCTTTTCAACTGTGGTGTTGGAGAAGACTCTTGAGAGTCCCTTGGACTGCAAGCAGATCCCACCAGCCCACCCTAAAGGAAATCAGTCCTGAATATTCATTGGAAGGACTGACGCTGAAACTCCATTATTTGGCCACCTGATGCAAAGAACTGACACATTTGAAAAGACTCTGATGCTGGGAAAGATTGAAGATGGGAGGAGAAGGGGACGGCAGAGGATGAGATGGTTGGATGGCATCACTGACTCAATGGACATGAGTTTGAGTCAATTCTGGGAGTTGGTGATGGACAGGGAGACCTAGCATGCTCAGTCCATGGGGTTGCAAAGAGTCAAACGTGACTGAGCAAGTGAACTGAACTGATTATCTTTTTATAATCAATTATAGTTATCATTGTCAGTACTGTTTTTTCCTGCAAATTTGAATTACTATTTGGTGTCACTTGCTTCCAAGCTGAAGAACTCTCTTTAGCGTTTCTTATATAGCAGTTTCTCTAGAAACAAATTCCATCAGCTTTCATTTATATAAGAATGTACTTATTTTACCTTCATTTCCTAAAAATAGTTTTATTGGATTTATGAATTCTGGTTGAAAGTGTTTCTTCAAGTACTATGAATATGTCATCCCAGTGATCCTGGTTTCCACTGTTTTTGGTGAGAAGCCAGGGTTATTGGGGTTCTCTTTTATATGACAAATATTTTTCTCTTCCTGCTTTCAAGATAATTCTCTTTGCCTTTGGCTTTCAATATTTTCACTGTATGGCTGTAAATCTTCTTGCATTTATCCTCTTTTGAGTTACTTGAGCTTCTTAAATGTGCAAATTAATGTTTTTCATCAAACTTGGAAAGTTGTCAGCCGTTATTTCTTTGAGTATTTTTTCTGCCTCTTTTCTTCCCTCTCCTCTCTTTCATGTTCTCCAAATTTGTATATGTTGGTGCACTTAATGGTGTTCTACATTTCTCTGAGGCTCTGAGGCATTTTCCTTCATTCTTCTTTCTCTCTGTTCTCCAGAAAGCATAATCTATAAAATCTGTCATTGGTATATTTTCAAGTTTGCTGATTCTCCTGCCAATTGTAATGTACTGTTAAGTCCCTTTAGTGAAATATTCACATTAGTTTTTGTCCATTTTACCTCAAGAATTTCCATTTGGTTCTTTTTAAACACAATTTCTATCCCTTTTCCTAATATTCTGCAGTTGATGAAACATGGTCTCCTTTAGTTCTTTGAACATGTTTATAATAGATGCTTTGAAGTCTCTGTTTGCTAAATTCAACATCTGGATCTATTTATGTGCAGTTTCTATTACCTGCTTCCTTCCTATCTCATGTACAGGTCACATTTTTTTTCTTTGCATGTGTCATAATTTTTTTTGTTGACAATCTATATTTTAGATAATATAGTATAGCAAGCAATTTCCACCTCCCTGAATGGCTGTTGCTATTGTTTGTTGGGTTATATTTTTTTCCAGTGATTTGGCTGAAGTGACTCCATGAAAACTGTTTCCCCTGTAATATACAGCCTCTAATATTCTTGCTCAGATTTCTTCTTGATTTTTATCTTTTACCTAACAATCTAGAAGTTACCCTGAGTCAGCATAATTATGCCCCCTTAGCCAGTTAGAGTTTTACCCTTTACCACTGAATGTACGTGTGGCTTGAAGGCTACTATCACAGATCAAAGAATTCACGTTTCTTCCCCCTTCAGCCAGGTAGCAGCAGCTTGGATTTTCCCTCTCCAATCGTTTCTGAGGAGGCACAGCCTTCAGCATGTGCAGTTTTCCAGACTAACAGAGATATCTGTGATTTTACTTTTAAGCCTGGCTTCTAAGGAGTGGCCCCTGGGCCAGTCAGTGCCTGCTTAGAGGCTGTGCTTAAGTGTCTGGTACCAGTGAAACTTCTGCTCTCTGTTGTTTGATCTGTGTGAGGCTTGGGGACTGCTTTCAAGTTCACCTTGTGTCCTCAATGAGTGTAGTCTCATGTTTACGCACAGCCTTCCTAACCCACAGGGTTGACTATGATCCCAGGAGTGCTTGGATGTCTTTTTGCTTGCTTCCCTCTATTACCAAACTTATGATTTCACAGTCATCTCGCTTGTTGTAACTTGTACCATGGAGCTATGATAAAACTGTTCTTAATTTTTCCCCATTAAGATTTCCATTGTCTGACAATGGGATTCTCCACAATATGTTCCAAAGTCAGTTCCTTTGGGTAATACTAAGGAGTTCTTCATCTGTCAGGCCTTCCTCTCTCCCTAAGCAGAACCTTTGTGCCACCATGCAGGGTTGACAGCAGGGACAGTGGCCCACTCTCTAAGAGTGAAACCTTTTCTTTACAAATGGGTGCTGGGATGGTTTTTGGCTTGCTCCTTCAGGCATGAACCTCTGCCCTACAAGTAAGCTGGGGGTGGTGCAACAGGAGTCTAGGCTTGTCAGCATACTGTCCCTAGGCGACTGCTGCTACCCGTGGATGGGCGAAGAGAAAGCTGGGTGGGAGAAGAGAGGCCCAGTCCTCTTGAGTCTGCTTGAACAGAGCAAGACACACCTGGAGGATATAAGAAATGTCAGAGGCCTGTACCTCCCAGGTGAAACCATAGCTCTAGACTAGGAGCTAGGGAGAGAGGAAGCCCCCAATTTCTTGACCACACCCACCTGGATTAGAGCTTCTTGAGTAGTTTTCATAAAAGAAAACTTAGAGGGAGATGAGAGCAGGTTAAATGCCCACCTTTCGCTGTACTTTCTGAGATTTAATAGATTTTCTTGAACGAATGTTTCTGTACTTGCTGTGTGCCCCTAGGACAATTTCCATGAACTAAGAATGATTGCTTTGCTTTAATAATTTTTTCCAGTTAAATGGTTACTTGTTGGTAAAAGAGTTCATCACACTACTCATTTTGCTATTCTGGAACTCTTTCTCAAAGATCGTATTTTAAAATGTTAATACTGACCCTTGAATCAATCTTATTTGTTTGCAAAATTGTTTTTCTATTTCTACCTTGTGTATGTTGTTTCAAATATTCCTTTAAATATATTAGGATATCTTTCCTCCTCTCTTTTAACCATTATAATGTAATTTGAATTTTTTTCNTTTGCTTTTACTTCACTTACTATGGTAATCTTTGGGCCCATTCATATTGCTGCAAATGGCATTATCTCATTCTTTTTCATGGTTGAGTAATATTACATCATACATATATATTCTACATGTTTTTTTATCCATGCATCTGTTGATGGACATTTAGGTTGCTTTCATGTCTTGGCTAGTGTAAATAGTACTGCTGTGAACATGGAGGTGCAAATATATTTTTAAATTAGAGTTTTCTCTGGATATATACCCAACTGTGGGCTTCTCAGGTAGCATTAGTGGTAAATAACCTGCCTGCTAGTTCAGGAGATGTAAGAGATAAGGGTTTGTTCCCTGCGTCAGGAAGATCCCCTGGATAAGGAAATGGCAGCCCACTCCAGTATTCTTGCCTGGAAAATCCCATAGACAGAGAAGTCTCATGGGCTACAGTCTATGGGGTTGCAAAGAGTAAGACACAGCTGAAGCAACTTACCGCACAATATAGCTTACTCAGAGGTTCTCTAAATATCTAAATAAATTACAGGCTGTAATTCTCACCTTTGTCTATATGTTTATGGCTACTTTAGACCTTAGTTTATATCACTCATATGAAACCTACCATGTATCCGGGGTGCTTACATATGTAACTTTGTGAACCATAAGCTCCTTCATCTTAGATGGCATCACTGCCTTAGAATACTGTTTCCATATAGTAAGGACTCAAATATATGTAGAATGAATGAACAGAAAGGGGACTATTTCCGTTAAGCTGTCTTGCCCGAAAAGGTTATGCTTGTTTATATCCTAGCTGAACTTACTCTTTATTGTAGGTTTTCCCCTATCTTTGCTAGATTTGTGAAGACTCACAAAGCTGTTTCCAATGACACCTCTGGAACACCTTGTAGGTCTTATAACCTACTCCACTAGAAAATTTTAAAACACTCTTGGATAGTGTAGGCTTTATTTTATCTAGAATTAAAGAGCTGTACTACATGACCCAAGGACCCTTATCAGCTTTAGGTTTTGATAGCAAGGGAGATCTTTGTTAACTCTTGACTAAACCTATTATTCCCTTTATACAGTTTTATAAGAAAACCTTGTATATTTTATTAGACTCTTGAGTATCTCATTTTCCTCTATAAAAATGGTAGACTATTTCCAATCAATCTGAATCCCCCTATATGTGTAGCTTGAAATGACAGAATCATTTACTGACCTTACATAAAAGATGACATTAGCAGTATCAATTATCACATATCTCTTGAAGAAATATTATTCTGAAATTAAAATTACACATAAATAGTCAAGAGTATTTTACCTGAATTCTAGAGCTAAAACCCAACTCTGGATAGCGCAGTTCCACAATGACTCATACAGCGATCCTAATTAAGACTGATGAAGTATGCCACCCAATGGATGTACTGTCATACTGCACTCATAAAATACACACATACAGAGGTTAGCATTTGTTATCTCCTTCAGGTTACCAAAATCCACTGGGCAGTATCAATAGAAACACTGAAGAGAAAGCAAAGGTGGTCACAACAGGGAAAGGAAAGCTTTCAAGAGCAGTGACATCTTGATACTCCAGTGTCAATTTTGATGCATGACCATCTCAAGGAGATCAATGTAGAGAGCTAACAACATGCTTAACAAAACCACAACACTTTTCTCTATACCCCTCCCAACCTAAATGGGAGTTGGGTAACTGTGGATGAAACAGTAGAATTAAGACCAAATCCCTGAGACCAACTAGGATATACTCCTTAATCCTTTGCTGCATGGTTCTATCTTAGAAATAGCTCCTTTAATATGACTGAATTCAACTATCAGTTTCTGCACAGCTATGTTCTTCTAACTATTCTTGATGCTTTTGTACAGATTCTCATTTACTTCCTTTAGAGTTCTATTACTTTTTCTCCTAATAGCCTACTTCCTCTTGAGACTCTTTGCTCATGCTCAGGGGGATGTGAGGTTCTTTCAATATCTAGGGGGCTTAATTGTGGAAGACTAGGGGACTTGCACACATAAAGAGATGTTTGGGTGAAAGCTGAAAAGACCTACTTAAGAAGCAAGAAAGAAGGAAAGAAATCAATAACATTGGTGGAGGTGGGGGCAGGAGTAATTTCCCCCTATTATATATCCCATTGCTTTTTTCCTACAGTCTGTTAAGAAGATATCCAAACTGAAAAGGGTTCATAAAAATTTCACAGTCTACTATGTAACAGTCATATTATTGTGGACTCTAGAAGTTTCTACCACTAGAGAGCAACTCTGTACCTTCCCCATGGCTTGGACCTGCCAGAAGTGAGAAACACAGTAGCAAGGAGAAAACAAGTCATAATTAGCAGTCCTGAGTTCTAGTCTCATACCTTTTAGTGCTTCAAATATTCCTGATATTTAAGAAAATTTCTGTTATAAAGATTGCTGTATGTGCTTAGTTGCTCAGTCATGTCCAACTCTTTGCAACCCTATGGACTGTAGCCTGTCAGGCTCCTCTGTCCATGGGGATCTTCCAGGCAAGAATACTGGAGTGGGTTGCCATGCCCTTCTTCAGGGGATCTTCCCAACTCAGGGATTGAACCCAGGTCTCCCACATTGCAGGTGGATTCTTTACCACTAGTGGCAGGTCTAAGCCACCAGGGAATAACAAAATAATATGGCTGTGGTGCTAGACGATGAACAAGTAAATTCTAAGACTAAACTTACACGAAAAATTTACCCTAGGAAACAATGGACTACAAAGCTTACTTAATGGCACAAGCTTCTAATGCTTATTTTTATATGTGGCCAACAATGGCAACCCACTCCAGTACTCTTGCCTGGAAAATCGCATGGACGGAGAGGAGCCTGGTAGGCTGCAGTCCATGGTATCGCTAGAGTCGGACACGACTGAGCGACTTCACTTTCACTTTTCACTTTCATGCATTGGAGAAGGAAATGGCAACCCACTCCAGTGTTCTTGCCTGGAGAATCCCAGGGACGAGGGAGCCTGGTGGGCTGCTGTCTATGGGGTCGCACAGAGTTGGACATGACTGAAGTGACTTAGCAGCAGCAGCAGCAACATGTGTTAGGCCTATGGGGCCCCGCATGATTTCAATATTCCTAAACTTAAAGAAAGAAACATGCTTATCCAGGTAACATTACCTTACATTTGTATAATATATTATGCTTTGCAAAGAGTTTTCATATCCATTACTTCACTTACACAATTTCCAACATAATGGGAATACATAATCCATAAAAGAACATTCGTTAGATGATCACCTCAAAAAAGTAAAACCAAAAAGATAGAAAAGTAGACTTGACATGACAGTTACAATGTTGAAAAATGGGAGGTACATGCAACATGCAAGTCTATCAATCCCCAGATGGTATTTCTCCTTCTGAATTCCATGCCAGGCTTTAGGAGAAACGCAAACACGATAACCATACCAATTTAGTTTACAGGAAAGCAAACCCTGAGGCTCATTACTGAAGAGAATCTATATTTTTTTACACACCTGGAGAACTGAAAAATGCTGGAATCCAGAGGCTTAAGTTGAAGAGAAGTTGTTCTGCTTTCTTCTCCAACAGATGAAAGCCGGCTGGGGCTATCAGTTCCCTCATACCCAGTCGTCTTATTATTCAAGTCATCCATATTTTGAATAGAAAGGATCTTCAGCGGATTAGTGAATACCTAGCAAAAAAAGAAAGAATTTATACAAATCCTAATTTCAAACCAAATACCAAAGGATGAGTCAATCCTTCTGATGCTAGGAAAAAACACTTGGCCAAATAAAAAGAAACTGTTTCCTACACAAAACAAACAGCGCGCAGCAATGTACACTAGTACACTGACCCCAGGCATGTTCAGTTATAACCTTATCAGCTGGATACCAACAGACCTCCCCAACTCACTTATTGGCTCCTGGAATCAACCCATCCACAACACAAATCCAGGCCCCCGAATCAGTTTCTTATTTTCTCTTTTGACCCAGTGTAAGACTGGGTTTTCACTCCTCTGAGATCTGTGGTCAGGGAAGGAATGGAGGGAATAAGCACTGCAGCAAATGTCTGTGCTGGTCTTGGAGAAATGCATGCGAGAGACTAACATATGCTGCACACACAGAAACATGCATCTGGGATCTTCTGGGAGAGCCAGCTTATGAAGACAGCATGAATGATGAAGGTGAAGGAGTATAAAGGGGAGGTAAACTGAATGAGGACAGGGCAGTCCCAGGAAATTTCCCAATCTCTAGATCAGACTATAAAGCCATGATAGGAGGGTTTGCAACCTGTTTATTAATACACCTGGGTCTTGGTAGAGTGTCAGAAGAATTAGTATTTAATTGCCTCTATCCTCACCAGCCTGACCTACCCTGACTGAGTGGGTGGAAGGTGAATCTAACATGCTGCTAGCAGATATCTCTGGGAAAGAGGGTCAAGAGGAAAATCATGCAGAAAGGCAAGGTTGGGTGGGGGAGATAAATGGGTGCTATGGTGGCTGTCAGGAAAGGAGTGTCCCTGAAAGGACGGCCAACCTTATTGCACCCTTCAGCGTCCGGAGCTGGGCAACCATGTCCGAGAGACAGTGCTCCTGAAAATTCAAAACAGCAGAGTCTTTATAAAGCCAGCCAGCCTGAAAGCAGGGAGGGGGGAAAGGGCACAAAGAACCACCCCTTCTTCCCAAGAGGAAAGCAGAAAGGAGTCACCCGTGAATCCTGGCAGGAAGGAGACTGAGGAAAACCAGACACTCCACAGGAGCAGCCTGTGTGAGGAGGCAACGCAGCCCTGAACACTCTGTGACTCCGAATGTGACATTCACACTACCCAGAGTCAGAACTGAATCCAAATCTGGGCAATAAATGATTTGGCTCTTCCATTTTTGGTGATCTGAACATCAGTAACAGCAGATCAAAGCAAAAATCAAAAGATCCTGTCAAAAAAAAAAGACCACCAGAACAAACGGCTCGTTATTTCTGTACAGCTTTCAAGAGTGCCGCTTTCTTCAGCCTATGTCCTCTGTTGGGGGAAATTCTGTGTGAGGAAAGGAAGAGGGTGGACCATCTCTCACCTGGTGGCTCTCGTTTTCTGTTGGTACCTCCTTCTTCTCAACAGTTTGATCTCTAGGAGAATATAAAAGTGCTATTTAGTTCACTCATGAATTGTAGATTTAGGTTATAAGTTCCTTCTAAACTGGAAACAGTGTGAGCCTTGTCGAGTAGTTAAGAGCTCCTTCTTGGACTGTGCTACTAAAGAGAGATTTCAAATGCCTTATCAAAAGAGGGGTGGGGTGGGGGAAAGGGAGAGAAACTAGAGCCAGTCTCTAGTTGAGACATTCAGGAGATAACTAGAAAGAATAAAGAACTCTAAGAGCAGAGAGGTGAATAGGAAAATCATTACAAAAAATCATCTCTCTTCTCAAAATTCCCATCCTGTTAGGAAGGGTCAGTCTCCTCTATCAAAGGATACAGACCACCAACTCGGGTAAGGTATACTCAACTGTTTCTTAGCTCTGCTCAAGTACAGGTCTTCATCAATGAGTTCTTGTTCCTCTGGAACAGAGCACCTCCTGCAGTACATAGAAGAAGTTACCTTTTGGAAAGAAAATGTGCCCTTGACTTTCACCCTTCATTTTCCTCACAAGTATGACAAGGCAGATTAACCACCATCTAACATTATAGAGTTCAGATCGCACCCACCTTACAAAACGTGTGGGCAGGCTGCTGCTGCTGCTAAGATGCTTCAGTTGTGCCTGACTCTGCGCGACCCCATAGACAGCAGCCCACCAGGCTCCACCGTCCCTGGGATTCTCAAAGCAAGAACACTGGAGTGGGATGCCATTTCCTTCTCCAATGCATGAAAGTGAAGAGTGAAAGTGAAGTTGCTCAGTCATGTCCGATTCTTAGCGACCCCATGGACTGCAGCCTACCAGGCTCCTGCGTCCATGGGATTTTCCAGGCAGGCTACCAGGTAGCAATTCTTTTTTTCAATGCATACCTTATCATTATTTTTCGTGTGTATATCACCCTTCTCCCAAGATACTCAAAGTACTTGACAGCTATAAAATTCATATGATGGTAGAGAGCATGAAGCATAATCTCTATTTTCACACAGTGAAATTCAAGCACAAGGGAGACTTGCCTGGGCTTCTATAGAAAGAGACTATCACTGAGACTAGAACCTAGGTCTCTACCTCTCATGTACTCAGAAAGCAATCCCCAAGGTACAGGCTAAACAGGAACATCCATAGACTATGTGATGATCCCTGAAGAGGAAAATCAGAGGCTATGATAGAGAGCAGCACGAAGGGATGAGGAGCTGACATTGTAAAAGAGATAGAACAGAGGCTAGCAAAGAAGAGAAAAAGAAGATTCTACAAATGAAAAGATGATTGCTATATGTAAAGCGTGAAGAAGAGAATTTTAGGAGTACAAGCCAAAAGAAGTACTAGAAAAAGTATTCAGTGGACAAAGGCAATCCTAGAAAGAAATAAACAGAAACTAATAATAACTGGAAATCCTATGTTATATCCATTTTATTAGGGGGCAAAGTGTCCTGGAAGGTTATGTCTCCTGGACTAAATATAAACTGACAGTATATATAGAATTTGAAAATGAGACTTCTAAGTTCTCAGTCTCACATTTTAACCACACCACCCTAAGAGGCACTTAGGCACATCTTTAGTCTATGGGGGAATCCTTGCTTATTACAGAACTGGACTTCATTGTTTTTTATTTCCTCCATTTTCAACATTTTTTCCCCTTGAAAAGCATACTCTGTTTTAGTACCTTTTTCTCTATTAACATTTATACCACAGAAAAAAAGTTAAGAGAGTCACAGGTGAATTGAAACAAAATGAATTATTATTATGAACCTATGTTACTGAGTCATACAAAAATATTTGTTAAATTGAAATGATGTCCATGATGTGAGAGTTTGGACAATACAGAAGACTGAGTGCCAAAGAATTGATGCTTTTGAACTGTGGTGTAGGAGAAAACTCTTGAGAGTCCCTTGGACTGNTGGAGCCCCCCAAAATAAAGTCAGCTACTGTTTCCACTGTTTCCCCATCTATTTGCCATGAAGTGATGGGACCAGATGCCATGATCTTAGTTTTTTGAATGTTGAGTTTTAAGCCAACTTTTTCACTCTCCTCTTTCACTTTCATCAAGAGGCTCTTTAGTTCTTCCTTACTTCTTTCCATAAGGGTGGTGTTATCTGCATATCTGAGATTACAAGTCCTAAAAAATATTGTGTCCTCCACATTTTAGAATCATAGTGAGGGGAAATGACATTAGAGACAACGACAGAAGACTACACTGCAGATAAGCATTTGGGGAGTTATTCAACTATCAGATCACTACACGTAAACAATTCAGGACCAAGTTCAAAGTCAGAAGATCAAATACTGCACCCTACCTATTACAAATCAAACAGTAACTTAAAACATGTCTATATACTTCTTCGTTATCCAAATGCTGATCTCAGCAGTTATAGCAGCAATAGGTAACAAAGTCCCCTTCAACCTTCTACGACACAGCTGTTAGTAGAGGCTATGCCCCAATTATGGCTCTTGCCCTTTTTCCTTTATCTCTCTTCTTAAATGAACAATAGCAGATCCAGGGTAAAACAGTATGATGTGTAGAAAATCTGAATTTTACTTTGAAAAACTGGCAATTTCTAATGACTAATTTCTGTTTAATTCTACAATTCAGGATTATAACTTAATGTACAGCTGTGCATACATACTTGAAATGCTACAAAGTTAGTATTGAAAAAAAAACTCTTGACTCCCCAGATAACTCCCCAAAGATTTTGTAGATCTTTCCTTAAGAGGAATTCTTCCTTAACTCCACCTTGCTCATATTAGATTCTGACTACACAGAGAAGATTAAATGAACTTTCTTATAAACTCTTATTCCCCCCTCTGAACTACCAGCGTACAAATCTCTATGTTTATATTCTTACCTGAAGTCATAGAGGAAGAATTATTTCTTGCTTTCTATTAAAGTTTTATGTAAAATCTACTTTTTAAAAAAGATTACAGGGGCTTCCTTGGTGGTCTAGTGGTTAAGAATCTGCCTGCCAATGCAGAGGACACCAGTTTGATCCCTGGTCTGGGAAGATCCCACATGCAGAGGAGCAACTAAGCCCATGCACCACAACTACTGAGCCCATGTGCTGCAACTGCTGAAGCCCACATGCCTAGAGCCTGTACTCCACAACAAGAGAAGCCACTGCAATGAGAAGCCTGTGCACTGCAATGGCAAATGAAGCGTAGCCCCTGCTCACTGCAACTAGAGAAGACCCACGCAGCAATGAAGACCAAGCATGGTCAAAATTAAAAACAGTTAAATAAATAAAAAAGATTCCATGGGATTCTGGAAATCTGGTGGAGTAGGAGGCAGGAATCTGCCTTCCCATAAAGACAACATTTACACTGGCAGAACCTGTCTAATGTAACCATTTAGAATTCTGGAGTCTATAGAATGCTTGTAATTTCCAAGGGAATACTTGGATGACAAACTGGGAAATCTCAGCTCTTAGCACAGTAGTAGTTTCCCATCTCCTACCCCAGCCCCATGGCAGGTGGCTATGCACACATTTCAAGAGTAGCTTGCAGGAACCAGGATAGGCAAAAAGGACCTCTCCCTCCAAATATTGGGGATCTGTGCTCTGATCTCTGTTTGCTGCTTCTGCTCACAGCATTATGTAACCCCACGGTGACCCCAAAGAAAATAGCTATAAATATACATAAAAGGAAGTGAGAAGAATTCAAATGCTTCACTACAAAAAAATCAACATAAAAGGTGACAGTAATATAGGAAATGAAGGACAAAATATAAGATGTATAGAAAACAAACAGCAAAATGACAGACATCCTTTCTTATTGGTAATTACTTTAAATGTAAATAGATCAAAAGACAGAGAGATGGGTAATATGAGTTTTAAGAAAAAGGCCAAAATATATGCTGTCTATGTGAGACTAATTTTACATACAAAGACACACGGTGAAAATGAAAGGATAGAAGAGGATATTCCCTGTAAATAATAACCAAAAGAGAGCAAGGGTAGCTATTTAATATAAGTATCCGACAAAATAGACTATAAATCGTAAGAGCTAAAACACTGAAACAACCTGTATCCACTGATAAATGAATGGATAAGCAAAGTATAGTACATACAAACAAAATAATATTAAAAAGGAAACTCAGCCCTAAAAAAGTAAACTCTGACATATGTACAACATAGATGCAACTTGAGGACATTATGTTAAGTGCAATAAGTCACAAAATGAGAAATACTGTGTGATTCCACTTACATGAGGTACTTAGCATAGTCAAATTCATAGAGACAGAAAGCAGAATGTTAGGAATGAGGAGTTATTGTTTAATAGGTACAGAATTTCAGTTTTGCTAGATGAAAATAGTTCTGCAGATGATGGTGGCTGTACGGTAAGGGAGTTAGAGAAGGCGAGGTTCGGAAAAAGAACGAGACCAGCACTTTACAGGGACAGATCACCTTTAATGAGGGCAGAAGGGGCAGCAGTCAGATTAGTGAGCTGCTGCACTAATCCAAGAACAGAGTAAGTATATATAGGAACATATGTGGAAATCTACTGCCTTATGGGGGCCTGTTCTTCTCCAAGGTTGTTTGGAGTAGTTATCTCTTAAATGGCTGGGGCAAGGAATTCTGGAGATGGGCCAGAGGCTGGACCGGCTGGGAGATGGACGTAATCAACCTTAATGTCCATTTTTTTTTTCCTTCCGGTGAGATAGTTCTTTGTTTTGCATAGAATGGTGGGGAGGACCCAGCGGGAAGTTTTAACTCCAGGCTATTTTGAGCCATGTAACTTTCCTTCAGTGGTGATGGCTGTATAACAATATGAATGTTCTTAATACCGCCAAAATGCACATTTAAAAATGGTTAAGATGGTAATGTTATGTGTATTTTACCACAATTGAAAAAAGGAAAAAAGGGAATAGATTATGTGGTCATTAAGGGTTGAAGAGGAGGGAAATGAGGAGTGACTGCTAATGGACAAGATGTTTCTTTTTGAGATGACGAAAATGCTTTAGAATTAGATAGTGGTGATGATTGTACGGACTTCCCTGGTGGCTCAGATGGCAAAGCATCTCCCTTTGACGTGGGAGACCCGGGTTCGATCCCTGGGTCAGGGAAGATCCCCTGGAGAAGGAAATGTCAACCCACTCCAGTGTTCTTGCCTGAAGAATCCCATGGATGGAGGAGCCAGGTGAGCTATATAGTCCACATACTTTGTGAATATATCAAAACCAACAAAGTAGTCATTTTTAAATGGTAACATTTATGGTACACAAATTATATCTCAATCAAACAAATAAAAATAAACCTCTATTCTCATGTACTTGGGCAAAAAATATTGAGGTGAAATTTACATAGAGTAAAATTTATCTTTTTAGTGTGTAGTTCTGTAAGTTTTAACAAATGCACACAGTCACGTAAATATTAATACCACTTCAATCAAAACACCATTAAGAATTTTGAAACTCCATTCCTTCTTGCAAAAACCTGGTTTGATTCCATTGTTCTATTAATCTCTTTCCTTTCACTTCCCCAACCCTCATATATGTGGTCTATATCCACTATCTTCTCTTCCTACTCCTGTCTTAATCCCCTACCATTTAACCATTGCCATTACATGAAATTGTTCCTTTCCCCAATCTCATTATTCTATCTGCCAATATCTACTAAATTTGAGACTTTAAAATGACCTTTGAATATTCCTCTCCTTTATTTTCCTTATCCCATTATTAATATATCACCAAATTTTTAAATCTTTTTTTCACAGTATCTCTCATATATTTCCTTTTTCACAGCTGTCTTATTTCAGACCTTCACCTCACATCTAGATTACTCAAATAGTATATAATTCTTTTTAACCTACCCTGCACACTGTTTCCAGGTTTATCAATTGATATAATTCATGTAAAGCACTTTATAAGCCATAGAGCAGTATATAAGTATTTTATTCTTAAGACAGAATTATTTCAAGTCACCCCTCTATTCAAGAATAAACAATGAATTCTCATCGCCCAAAGTATCAACTACTCTAGCAATGTCCCTCTAAGACAGAAGTTCTCAAACTGTCTCGGTTCACGGTACCTGTACTGTCTCAAGTTTCTCACGGCACCCTTAGGTCTAAAGAAATACGTACTAGTTCCATTTACTATTAAACAGTTATGTACAAACAATAAGTATGGACTAAAATGTATTGTCCATCTGAAAAAATATATATATATTAAAATATTTCTATTTCAATCTTAAATAGCCACAATTACTTATAATGGAATGGGTATGCCTGTTGGATATCGAACAATTGTTCAAACCTTGGAATCAAATTGGACACAACATCCCTAATTTCTTATTCAACACTGAATTTTTTGTGTATTGCTTGCTTTTTATCACAGTAATCACAAAAAATTCAGATTCACAAAGATACGATGTAATCAAAAGTAATTAAATATTTTTATACCTAGAAGTATGCTGTTAGCATAACAAATCCCTAAAAATGTGGAAGTGGTTTGGAATTGTGCAGTGGGGCAGAGGCTGGAAGAATTTGAAGAACATCACACAAATTGCCTGCATTGCCTTGAACAGATTGTAGAAATATGGATGTTAAACACTCCACTAGTAGGGTGCTCAGAAGTGCAGATCATGGTAGAAAAAAATACAGACTTCCTCAGAGTATATCTAAGTCACTGGGAACAGACTGTTAGTAGAATTATGGATGTTAAAATTGTTGCTGGTAAAGGCTCAGGAGGAAGTTAGCAACATGTTGTTAGAAAACTTGAGGGAAGGTATTCCTTGTTATGTAGTGGCAGAAAGCTTAGCAGAATTGGATCCAATACAAGGTGGGAAGCAGAACTCCTAAATGACAAAACTGGACATTTAGTTGAGATTTCCAAGCAAGGCGCTAAAAGTGTGGTCTAGTGGCTGCTTGCTTACATAAAATGTGAGAAGAAATAAATAAACTGAGGGAAGAACTGTTCAATAAAAAATCAACCAGGACTTAATGATTTTGGAAAGTCTCAGCTTATTCAGATTGCAAAAGATGCTAAAATGTAAATCCAAGGCAGGGGCTGGACAACCTTTTGCTAATATCTTAGGAAGATCAAAAGGTCAAAGTACTCAGTCATACAAAAAGTTCTCTGAAAAGACTGAATATATGAATTAGATCTCCACCACCATCTCAGCAGAAGAATAGAAATAGGACTATCTAAGAAAGATCTGTCAAGAATCTCTTGTCTGAATGAGTATCCACGATATAAACCTGAGACCCACAAGGTTCTTGAGAATGGTGCATTAATACTAAGACATTCATGTCAACATATGGCAAAAACCACTACAATATCGTAAAGTAATTAGCCTCCAATTAAAATAAGTTAATTAACTTTAAAAACCCTGCTAGATTGGCCTGAAAGGGACAGAGAGAGTGTGAAAGAAGGTTGTTGGACCCCCAAAACTCTACGGTTAAGAAACAAGTTGAAACAAGATGAAACTACTCAGCTACAAATACATGCTTGCGTGTGTGTTTGTGTTCAGTTGCATCCAACTCTTTTGTGACCCCATGGACTATAGCCCACCAGGCCCCTCTGTCCATGGGGATTTTCCAGGCAAGAATACTGGAGTGGATTGCCATTTCCTCCTCCAGGGGATCTTCCCGACCCAGGAATAGAATCCATGTCTCCTGCATTGGCAGGTAGATTCTTCCTCACTGAGCCTCCTGGGAAACACACATAACTACATGCTATCCTTCAAGAAAAAGGAAAGTTGAGTCTGAGGGTGGAGCCATGAGGACAGAATAGAGCCTTAAATTCAAAGGGTGGAGCTGAAAGCCCCAGAAGAGTATTTGCAGGCCTTGAAATTTAATGAAGTTAGCTTGCCCAGATTCCTTTTTCCGTCAAATTTTCTCCCTGTTTGAACTGGAACATCTATAACTGGTATCCTATGCCTTTCCGACCATTGTTATTTTGGAAGCAAAATACAAAAATATTTTAAAAAGACACATACCTGTAGATGAAGAGGAATTTTACCCCAAGATGCATCAGACTCAGTATCATTCATACTTGATTTAGATGAGATTTGAGAATTGTGAGTTGAGGACATTCAAAACTTAGACTAAACTGCTCTAAGAGTTGAGACTTTGGGGGATGCTGGGATGGGATAGATGTATTTTGCATGTGTGATGTAAGTGGATCTTAGGAGGCCAGAGAGCAGATTGTTATAGCAGAATAATGGTCCTCCAAAGATGTCTATGTCCTAATCCCTGAAACCTGTGAATATATCAGGTTACATGTCAAGGGGGAAATGTTGTAGGTGGCATTAAGGTTATTCATCAGCTGATCTTAAGACAGGGAGATTATCTTGAATTACCAACACAGTCATAAGGGTCCTTAAAAGTGGAAGAGTGAGGCAGAAGAGTCAGAATCAAACAAGATGTGATGACAGAAGCAAGGTCATATGAGGACTCGACCCATCACTGATGGCTTTGAATATGGATGGAGGAAGAGGACCATGGGCCAAGGAATGCTGGCAGACTCTAAAAGCTCGAAAAGCCAACAAAATAGATTCACCCCTAGAGCCTCCAGAAATAAATGCAGCTTTGCCAACACCTTTATTTTAGCCCAGTGAGATCTGAGATGGACTTCTAACCTACGGAACTCTAAGCCAATAAATCAGTGTTGTCTTAAGGCACTACGTTTGTGGTAATTTGTTACGACAGTAACTGAAAACAATTTCTACTGCTTATAGGCAAGATTCAAGTACCACTGTACTCCCCTCAAAAATTTTAAATATCCCATGGCTCCCCTGTGACTTCCTTACGTGCAGCTTGGCACACAGTTTGGGAAGTGGGGCTTTAGGGAAGGGGTCAACAAACTATAACCTGTGGGCCAAATCCAGGCTGCTACCTGTTTTCGTAAACAAAACTGTACTGAACACAGACATGTTCACTCCTTTACTTACGTCTGTGGCTGCATTCATACCACAGCAGAATTGAGTACTTTCATACAGCACAACTGAGCAGTAGTCACAGAGACCGCACCGCCTATAAAGCTAAAACTATTTACATCCTGGCCCTTCACAGAAAGATTTGCCAATCCCTGCTTTAGGATAGGGCCCTATGTTATCCATCTGACTCTATTCCCCGTCACTCTAGTTACATCCCCGTATCCCCAACTCCCCGTATTCTTCCCATTCTGAGTTGCGGTCATTGCCTTATTTAGCTCCTGCTACAATTTCATCCTGGAATTCCCCTCCCTCCCTTTTCTAAACCCTGTATCTTTAAGGCAAATCTTAAGTCACAGTGTTTACTTAAAACCTTCCCTATCTGTTCTATCAGCAAATGTTTCCTGTACCATACCACTTAGTTCCAAATGATCAAACAGTTTATTGCTCTGTTTCATGTTGGTGACAATCCGTTACTACAATTAGACTGTGAGCTCCTCAAAGACGGCAACTGTGTCTCGAATATCTCTGGAAAATTCCACAAAACCTAGCCATTGTGCCATGTACCAGTGAGGTGCTCAGTTAGTGTTGATTGTGTTTCTTAAGCTGAAATTCACTCTAAAAATGTTGTAAGCTTGAGCCCTGGTAGTTGCAGCTGAAATTTGACACCCACAACTATTAAAAGTGATATTACAAGTGATTTATTTGTAGACATTCCAGCAGTGTGATGGCTGAAACCTCTTTTAGCAGTTTTGAGATCTATAATAAATACTCTTAGGATGAGTCTGTGATGGCAGACAATCTTCTCTAATCACCCTCTCAAATTCCCTCATATATTAACAAAACACTTTTTTCAGTGAATATAAAACAGAGTGAAAAGGAAAATGATGTCAGAATTGGGGTGAGTTACACAAATTTCTCACCCTCAGAAGATTCCGTATGCAGGATAGTATACTAGTTTTCTGTTTTTAATAAAATGTGCAGCAGATATTAAGCTACTTAAGCCAGAAGTCCCATATATTTAACTGAATAAACCTAGTCCCTATAGAATACCTCCATTTGGATTCCATCACCTAAAACTCATCATACTGAAATGAAACATCACAAACCAAGGGTCTAATACCTCTAAAATTTAAAAGGTAGATGCAGGGGTGGCAGAGATGGCATCAGAGGATGTTACATAGTTTTAGTATCTAACATTTGGATTTCACAAATCTCAACTATTTGGTTAATCACCAGAAATTCACTACTCCTTTCATTCAAGAGAAATAGACTGACTCGGCTCTGGACTTTTGCCAAACTGATGTCATTCCTAAACTTTCATTCTTGTGAGTCAAGTCCTAATCAAAGATCTCCATTATGGGTCAGACTCATGTTTAAAAGACTATTTAATTTAAACTAAGGGCAGGCAGTTATCATAAGCACTGAGTATCCCTAGGGACCAAGAACCAATTACCCTGAAATTAATATGAAGTTGTCATCCAAACAGTTATCAGTCTGTCAAATATTAAACCTAAAATTCTTATGGTTAGAATAAATTAAGGCACAACCTTTAACTAATTTTATTATAGTTTTGGATACAAAACAAAAAAAGATTTGGGGAATTACTTTCCCCCCACTCTAACAAAAGATTTGCTACTGAGATTTCAAGGAAAACACCACCAAAAGTCTCAGGCCTTCTTTCTCCATACTCCCAAAACACCCTTTGCCCTTTCACATACTTTCCTCTGCTTAGAATGTCCTCCCCCGGCTTTGTTCACCCAGCAAACTCCAATTTTTCCTTGAAGTTTCAGGTCAAATGTATTCCGCTTTGTAAAGCCTTCCTTGACTCCTTTAGGCTTTATTTAAAGCTGCTTCCCATTTGGCATACAACCCTCATTAATACAATTATTTTATAGGTATTTAATTTTCTTATTTACATTCAGGGGCTTTCCAGGTGGTGCCAGTGGTAAAGAACCCATCTACCAATGCAGGAGAACTAAAAGATGCTGCTTCAATCCCTGGGTTGGGAAGATCCCCTGGAGGAGGAAATGGCAATCCACTCCAGGATTCTTGTCTGGAAAATCCCATGGACAGAGAAACCTGGCAGGCTACAGCCCATGGGGTCACAAAGAGTCAGACACGACTAAATGCTGTGTGTGTGTGACTTAACATACACACAGCATTTACATATATCTCATCCCATTTGTTCATAGGCATCTAGGATTCTTAACTTTCATTCTTATGCCCATAATGGCAGAGGGGATATCTCATAATACTTGATGAAAAAAGAATGTATGATCTATCCCTCCCTACAAGTTTTAAAACAAACTATTATACTCTGGCTTTAACAACTCCTTTGTCTCCTAAAAATAAATGGATGAAATATATAATGCTATTTGCAGCAACATGGTTGGACCTAGAGAGTGTCATACTGAGTGAAGTCAGACAGAGAAGAAATATCATATGATACCCTTTATATGTGGAATCTAAAAAGAAATGATACATATGAACTTACAAAACAGAAACAGACTCACAGACTTATGGTTGCTGGGGGGAAGGATGGGGGGAAGAGATATGTTGCGGAGTTTGAGATGGGCATGTATACACTGCTATATTTAAAATGGATGACCAACAAGGAACTACTGTATAGCCCACGGAACTCTGCTCAATGTTATGTGGCAGCCTGGATATGAGCGGGGTTTGGGGGAGAGTGGATACATGTATATGTATGGCTGAGTCCCTTTCCTGCTGCTGCTGCTGCTGCTGCTGCTAAGTCGCTTCAGTTGTGTCCAACTCTGTGCGACCCCATAGACAGCAGCCCACCAGGCTCCGCTGTCCCTGGGATTCTCCAGGCAAGAACACCTGTTCACCTAAAATTATCACATTTTTTGTTAATCAGCTATTTCCCAATACAAAATAAAAAGTTTTACAAAACCGTTTCACCATAAGTATTTTACTAAATAATCCCTATGTTCTTTTCATGGTTTTTAAAGTTTATTTTAATTGGGCTCCATACGTCATGTATCAGTGAGGTTTAATTTAAAAATCAAATCATTTTATTTATAATCTTAGAAAATAGATTTGAAGGAATTCTCAGTTAACTTATCTGGCTGGTTTTAAGAGATGATTTTAGAGTTTTCAAAGAATAGAATCATATCTGAACAAACCATTAGAAACACCTCAGGTTGGGAGTGACTCACCGGTATTCCTTGGTGTATTCAAAGTCTTGTTTATTGTAGGCAGGTTTTAAGAAATTGCACTCAATGACTCCAATTACTCCCACACCTTCTCCATGAGTTGGCTTAGAAGAAAAATAGTAATTTCAACACTTACATTAATGTTGACTGCCTAGAGGCACTTCCTTTTGATTCCAAACAATAACAGAAAGATTATATAACATTCACGGGCAAGGAAAGGCCAGTAATATCTAGAGAAACACTGGGAATTTACTCCAATAGACTGCAAGTATTACAATGAATTGGAATCTCTGCCAAATTAGGGCAGAGATTTTCAAAATGTGATCCATAGATACCATAGGATCTTCCAGGAAAACTCTACTTCACCTATGCTACCTCAAGGCACTTTCATCTGTTTTTTATTAAGGGATTGCCATAAGATTTCATTTGAACAAAGAATGACAATACTAAAAAAAAAAAAAATTAAGGTTATATACTCCTGTTCTAAAGAACCAAAACCAAACTCCATCTGAAAAAAATTAAGGATGCTATGTAATCATCACTCTATTAAAATAAAACAATGTTTATATATGTAAGGCCACCAAACAACTGTGAAAGAGTCACACCTGTAGTGA